>JAWWEN010000232.1:0-35833 GCA_035582955.1 Sycophila texana | reverse complement strand
TTTGTAGAAAAATTTAGATCGGTTAAAGAATACGTCTCAATTTTTGCGAGCTTTAACATAGGCTTGTCCCCTTAATGACGTTATTTAAGATCGTTCGACCTGTGCTTTTTCATCGAGTGTCTGTTCTGATAACGGTTTGGCGGCGCTTCGATGAGTCAGGAACGAATTATAAAATGTTGGTAGTTTTTTTTTTCTTTCTTTTTTGCTTCCCTATGGATAAATCTATTTATTGATAGGAAAAAGAATGTTTGGGTTTACGAAAAAGCACTTCAACTATAAATGTAGTTTTCTTTTTCAATTTATATATGTTATGTGTATATTAGTTTCTTGTAAACTACTTGGGGGACGACTTGGTTGAATCAAGTTTAAAATTTTCCCACAAAAAAAGTTATTATACGAGGTAGTCATTTTTTAAAGGTGACTTTTATTACTAGTGAGATTTTTTAATTAACAGGTGACCTTTTTTACTCGTAATTTAAAAATCTAAATGAATAATGAAAAGAAAAAATTAACTTCTATAAAAAAAGTGAGTACCTTGTAAAAACATCATATAAAGCATTAATCGCAAAAAGTAATATAACTAAGAAGCCTTATGTTGGCAAACTGTAGCTCTTCCCCCGCTGCTCGATTCATCAGTCTCTCTCACTTCCTCTCAGCTGGTTCCTTTAGCTGAGTATGCGCTTCGCCAGGGTGTTAATGGAGTGGCGCGTCGACGAGTGGCTCGTACTTTTGCGACACCTCTCCAAAGTCCATAGACCGTGCGAAAGCTTTACTGAGCTGATAGACACTCCTTTTAGACTTCGCCGTGTCTTTCCTGCGCGTTAATTCGAGAACGCAATGAGCTTTATCAATTGCATGACTCCTGTCCTTTTTAAACTCGATTGAACAGTGGATTTCAAGTAATTTTTAAACACTTTAACTATAATATCTGGTGTCGATCTAATCTAACTCATCACAGAAAATTCCTAAAAATTCAGGTTAAAAAAAAAGCTCCTAAATTATTTCATTAGCGTAAAATAAGAGATTATATCGAAAAGAAAATTCTACGAACAACTAAGTGACTTATTATTAAAGAAAAAATATTCTTAGTTTGCTGCAAAAGTGAAGCGAACTGATATATAGAGGACACGTCAATTAAGTATTTGCTCAGTAATCGAGAAGCTCTGAAAAGTTAATTAGCGTAAAATGGGTACGGAGTAACGTCGAATCATAAAACTTAAAAAGATTCGTTAAAGTAAATCGAAACAGTCTTTCCTTCACTCCCCCAGTACGGGTCCGACCGGGTGCTCCGGCATTAAAGAAAAATCGAGACAGCTAAAAGCCCTACTAAAAAATACAATCGGCGAGGAATAAAAAATCTCGCTTTCATAAGCGAGCCCGCGTAAAGCGGAAAAAAATTTCCGCCGCGCAAAGAGCCGAGCGGGGGGAAGCGTAAAGTGAAGAGCGCGAGATTCCGAATGAAGACGTTAAAATGAAAAGAAAAGAGAGGAGAAGAGGGAGAGACTAAGGGAAGAAGCGAACCTGCCGGATGAATAATAAAAAAAAAAACTCCCTCGCTTAGACTCCGGCAACTCCGTCGCCGAAAACGTCGAGTTTAAGGAAAAAGTATAAGAGAGAGCTTGAGGGGGTGGCGGCGCGGAGGTTGAGCGAGGAAAGAAGTGGCGCTCCTTTTTGCACCGGTGAAATGGAAGTCGCGAGCGAGCTCGTTTCGCTAAACGTTCCCCTGATTATTTTCATCGACTCGCAGTCGGCGCCAATCTAGATTGAATCTTCGCGAGAGAGAAGGCAGTCCTTTCGCGCGGATCATCACTCGAGAAAGAGAGTGGGAGAAAGAGAGAGAGAATGGCAAAAGCTCCCCGAGTATTTGTTGAAAGCGCAACGCTATAACCGACACGTGGATTTCTTTTCTCTTCAGCATTTCATGACATTTTTAATTTCGACCTTTGAATTTTATAGAAAAATTTAATTTACACTACAGATTTAATCTACTTTCCAACATTAAACGCAAATTCGAACTTCAATTCTATTTTCATTGCATAATCGATATTTTATTACACGAAAAGTACATAAAATTAGAAAAATCTAGAGTATCATTAGATTGACATTGAAAGATTAATTTAATTTCCATTAAAATTTTAACTGCCCTCGATAAATTGGAATAATTAAATATTCGGAGACGAGTTGAACGAAAAATTAAAAAAAAAAAAAAAAAGAAAAATAGGAGGGTGGCGTATTTATGGCCGACATAAAATTACTTTTATCGAAACTGAATGGCAAAGGGGCAGGCTCTGATTATTTTGGTATGCGATAAACGAACGTATCTGGAATCGCACACAGCCCTCGCGATTATACAAGAAAAAAAATGGTCGGGAGAAGGACGATAAATCATTTACGTTTTTACGATGGTCGAGATGGGATTGGCCAGGATTTGCCTTTCGAATTTCGAGCGCTGTAAATCACAAACTCGTAAAATTTGCGGAAAACATTACGGCGCGTTAATAAAATATTCCGCTTTTTTTTTTCTTGCGGATTTTTTTTTATCATTTTTCAAATAAAATAATAAAAAAAAAAGGAGGGAACGTTAAAAACATTTTACGGATTGATTCTCAATATTTATTCATGAATAACATTATATCTTGTAATTTACAGATTTAATAAGATTTAATATGAATACAGATTGAATAAAGAAAAAGAAATCTGTGCGAATGTAAAATAACCCGCCGACGGGGAAAAGGAACTTTATGTCAGATGTACCTTTTGCGCGAGTAATCCCTATCTTACTTCTTCGTGCAAACGTAATTTAAGATAGGTGTAAAAAACATCTTCGCAGCAGACAGAAGCGACTTGAAGAAGTGTATTAAAATAAAATTTTTCAAATCTCCATCAATGATATAATTTAAAAGAAAATCGAGCTCAATGTATGCAAGTATATACTTATATATCAACGATACCTCACACCTTTCGTTATAACCGAACAAATTAAAAAGAAAAAAAAAAAAGTAAATTATAAAAATAATCAAAATGCGCCGCTCAGAGAGGGTAGAAACTCGCGATTCGACTTCCCTCTCCTTATATAAAACCGTCAACTTCGAAGTACACTTCGAGCCACCAGCATCGAGCGCTGCCTCCCATCGAAAATCGAAAAGACGCGTCACGTAGGAGGCGCGCCCCTTGCCTCTTCAATTTTCCCTTGCAGCACGCGCGACGATTAATATTTAACTCGCGCTTAGCACGATTCTGCATGCTTCGCGCGCCTCTCGTCACCTGTACTTTGCATTCCGCGGAGGCCTCGCGTTATACGCCAGCCCCTCGTGCTCCGCGCGAGCTCATTATCGTGAAGCGAAATTTTTACGAGCCAAGGAGCAACGCCTGTCAACCGAGCTCCATCCCTCCGACGGTTCATTCTGGGCCAACCGCGAAAATATTTTGCTTCGGAGGCTGCCACGGGTAAGCATGAAAATATTTTTGACGACCGGATCGAATCATCTTTTTAATTAATATCTATATAATATAATAAATATTTATTTCTTGGAGTTAGTTCGAGGCTATATTGATATGTACATTTTAGTAGGCGTTTAATCGAAGAAAAACTTTATGCTCAAAATTATATATAGTAAACATCTTTAATAAATAATTCTTTCTTGGAGTTAGTTACTGATGTGTACTAATAGGTGTTTAATCGGAGAAAAACGTATACTCGAAATTATATATAAAGATTGCCATTGTAGGAAAAATTGCAGCAGAGCTTTCCTTAACTTTTCTATTTATCCGAGATATGGCCCAACAATCTGAATATATTATAAATAAACTTGATACCCACGTTCTTCCAAATATGAGGTATAGTTTGTAAATATAATTATCGAATTTTTTTTTTTTTTTTTAAAGTTCCTGAAGAATTTCGAGCCAACTGAATAAATTTATTTCAAACAGCTGTCAGTGATTTTTAGTAATATTTCAAATCAATTTCTCTATAAATGTGGGTACCTCATATTTAAAGAATGTCAGGGGGTTTAGGGGTCCACGATAACTCCCTGACTTATTACACATATACTTTCTACTCCGCTCTCCCTTATGAAAAAAACGTACATATTTTAGATAAGACCACTTCAGCAACAGTCTACAACGTTCATCCATTACGAGTACCGAGAAAAAGGAAGTACCGACCGAATGAAATATAAATGATTCAACCATGAGGAAAAAAAAGTTCCTCATCAATTCTGCAAATGAAGTCATAGAACTCGGGCAAAAAATAGGAGGAGGAGGAGGAGGAAGAGGAGGAGGAGGCCGCGATAGGCATAAGCGGAAACAAGACGCGATGCGTCGCGTGATGGGGCGCAGTGTAATAAGCCGATCCTCGTATTTCGCCGGCCCGCGGGGAACGTGTAACTCTAGCGGCCGCGGCCACTCCCCGTAATTCGTGGATTACGAAATGGCTCGTACGAACTCTTATCTGCGGCACTTTGGAAAAATTAATTTCTCGCTCAATTCATTGCTTTGCGTTACTTGCCCATCCTGCCTTTGTTCGGGATACGAAAGTGTTCGCTCTTGACTTTTTTCTTTTTTTGAGCTGCAAGTGGGCTTAAAGGGTGCTTCTTTTTAATTGCTTACCTGAAACAGACAGACATAATTCAATTAGTTATGATTAATCCATGTATCACGATCGTTATTATAATAATAATATAATAATTTATTTTATAAATCACAAGACAAAAAAAAAACTATAATGAAATGACCATAGATCTTTAATTATTATAGTAGGCTAATTTTCTGCAGTTGGGGTGATCATTGTACTTATTAATCTATAAAAAATCAATACGGAATTCATTAAAATTGCAAAATAATTAATGTAAGAATGGCATTAGTCAGTTTGAAAGAAAATGTTTTGTTCTATATTTCTGATCGTTACGCTACTATGTCGATCTGTCGCATGTTGAATAGAGTCAGATGACAAATCTGGTGGCCACGCGGGAACCAACCAAATTACGAATGGCTGACTTCATTTTTAAGAGAAAATATGTCGATCTAGAGTAAAGTCAGACCACTAAACCACGTGATCATGCCAGGACTAATTAAATTAAAAAAAATTGGTTTCACTCGTAGGTTTATCATTTCTTCAATAAAAGATTTTTAATTTACCAAAGTCTAAGTGTCACGTAACTGTAAATGTCGTTTTATTGCCTTTGATGGGCAGTATACCGTGCACCTATTTGGGATTCTCTGATTCAAATTGACATCACGTCTCGAACTATCTTATTTAGACGTAATCGCAAGACGTACACCGACCTTGAGCCCGAAATACCCAAGCCCACGCGAAAGCAGTGGATCTCGCTTGATTTACGTCGACATCGACTATAAGTATGCAAAACACCACCCGGAGCATCGATCGGCTTTAAATACTCAATGGGACGATAGGAGAAAAAAAGCTCGGTTGGATTGAATAATGCACGGGGCAGCGAGCATCGTGCCGCGATCGGCAATTCGGAATAGCGTCCGCTGAATCAACGAGATGCGCGCGCGCGCGCTTAATGAAAAAAATGGCCGGGCGATCATGGGAGAGTGGACCCGTTGTATTCCCCGCGGGGGAAGTCGGTCAGATTGGAAAAGCCTTTTAAATAGATTGTAAATTCACTCCGCTCCGGCCAGGACCGATTCTCTTTTTCTCTTCCTCTCCACCCCCGTTTCTCTCTCCCAGCCCTTCCTCCTCTCCATCTTTCTCTGTCTTTTTCGATCTTCCCTGCTTTATAAATGAACGAAGGGCCGAAACTGATTGATTGCGCGTTTATTATTCCCCGGGCATCTTAATTTGATTGCAGGCTACTTTTTCATTTTCTGCCGATTTAAATATGCAGGGGGAGGGCTGCTCTTCGATTCCCCGATGTTTCGACGTATGCTGATGAAGATGTATCGGGGAGTTCCTGCCGATGCTGCTGCGGTGCCTAGGCGCCGCTCGCCCATCGGTCAGATTCATTTTCGACGTGAAACTTTTAGCTGGTACTTTGCTTTGCATATACACGTGGAAAGTTGAATAAGCGAGAAGTTACTTATTTAAGGTGAGATTAGCGCTGCAGTCCACTTTATTGCATTAGGTGGAAAAGCCTCCGATGAAGACTAAATTTATTGTTCATTTATTTAAGTTAAATTTTAATTATTCAACTGTGATGGAGAGATGGTAGAATTTCAGGGTATACGTTTCTATTCTACTTCTTCAATTAACTGAATGAAGCTCATGGTTTAGGAATCGATTTTAGTTTTTTCCACTCTAAAGATCAAATTTATTTCGATTGTTAAACTTACTTTCTGTTATTTGTCAAAAAGCTATTCTATATTACAGTCTATGTTCTTACAGCAATAGGATGACTTTAAAAAATCACCACATCCGATGAAAAAATCCATCCAATAAACTTAATAAGATCTACAGTTCACAAGATTATAAATTACTATAAGACGCAGCGATCCGTGGCCCATACATCAGTGAGTCAGTAACGACTCGATTTAAAAAAAGCCTAAGCCACCTGTAAGTGCGTAGAAAAAAAAAAAATAATCTACCCATTGACATTTTCAATATCGTCCAAGGCTACTCGAAATTGGTCCTCATCCATACGGATAGGCTGCCCGGAAAAGGCGACGGACTTGAACTTCATTACAAGCGGCGCGATTTTTCCCGACCGCCCGGGATCATTAATACACGCCGGGGGGTCGCGATCGACGGCGCGTCATTATCCCCCCGTCATGCCCGCCGTTTAATCCGTCGACTTGGCAAATCGCCGCGGATGCCGGGCCGAGGGAGGAACCTTGCGCGCCGCTTAGCAAGTCTATCCACTCCACGTCCTACTCTCCCCTTCTCTTTCTCGTTCACTTACTTTTTTCACTCCCCTTCTTTATCGGGACACCGCCACGCTGCGACATTCACTTCCGCCAGGAGGTCTTTAATCTTTCTTGCGCTAGCGTTTTTTCAATGGGGCGCCCTTTGCCAGTTGGTACGGGACCTCGTTTTGTTAGAAACGTCAAATGGGATATTTTCGTAATTGCGAGCGAGCTCAGGTAGCTCCTATGGCTGAATTGCGTTTCTTCTTTATTTTTTGCCGAGTCTTTTATAAAATAGTTATCCTTTTCTTTTGAGTAAAATTCTAATTTTTTTCTAGAAGATTACTAAAGAGTTATTTTAGTATGAATCCATAAATATTTTAATTTATTTGGAGATGTTGGATAAACTCTAGTCATATTAACTTTAATCAGAACTGAATTTACAACAAACAAGCAGTTATTCAATTATAAATTATTATAAGTTCATATTCTTTAGGTTACGTAGAAATCGGGAATGCTCTACAACTGAATGAGGATATGAATGTGAGCTTCAAAACATTATTGAACGAAGCGTTTACTAGCGTTTACCTTAATTGGTCAGAAAATGTAGTATAATAGGTACAAACCCGTAAATTTATAAAATAAAATAAATTCTTGAAGCACCTTTTCCTTCAATTTTTTAATATTTTGAACTATATACACATATATAACTAGAATATTTCAATTAATAAAAACACTTTTTGTAAAGGTTACCCTATGATCGGTATTTTTTCGAATTACAGCTGTTCCGCTAATACAATAATAAATAATTGCTACAAGAAAAATTTTCCTACACGAAGAAGATTTAAAAGTACATAAAGGATTCTGAAGATACGACTCGACCTTTATCGTACCGCTACAACAGTTTTTCATCGATAATGAAATATTTACAGGTATCATCGTGCAGCATTCCATTAACCCTCGAGTTTGCCCATCGGAATTTTTTCTGCGCATGGAATCCCCCGAAGGAGCCGCGTCGCCGACGAAAGCCGAGCTCGAAATTAAAGCGAGCACCGCCAGAGAAGATATTTCGAGCCGACGAAAGGATCCTTGTAAGGAGCGTCCGGCTCTCGGTCGAATGGACGGCAAGAAGTGGATTGATTCCGGAGGGGTGGAGGGAGGGGCTGTTCTCCCGGCTCTCCTCGCCCCCTCGAGACAATCTGTACTCGAGCCCGATCGCTCGCTCGGCCGTGAGCTCCTCGAGTCGCAGTCGCCATTTTTCTCGAGATGCGCGCCCACGACTATTCGACTTCTCGCTCGTTAATCAATCTCCCACTCCCCCCTCCTCACCCCCTTTTCCTCTTACCTCCTGCTACTTCCTTTCTTTGCTCATTTTTTTTTTCGTCGGTCCCTCGCGCGTTTTGTATTTTTCGACGGAGGCTCGCGCTAAATTCACCAATTGTTTCGTGAGGAATGAGGTGCCGCCTCGGAGCCGTGACAAATCGACGCGGCGCTTTTGGGCGCAGGAGCTATTAATGGGAGCCACTGTCTAAGTGATATTTAAAAGGGACTAGTTTAATCAATAAATTTTTTTCTGACATGTATGTACTAAAAAATTGCTATCCTACGAGTGCATTATAACTCTCAGTCGTTCTATTACTGAAATAAATCCTATAGTTAATGGAGCAATCAGTTTCTTAGAATTAAATTTCTTAGAGTTGGAAAAAATATAAATGAAAATTCGGTGTCAAGTTATTTTAGATTTTTAATACATTTTTAAAGAGATTAAAAAATTACCATTTTTTTCCTTATTTATATTTATCTGTTTCTTTTTTTATAATGAACAGACTGAACAATTCTGTGGAATAAAATAACGGTGTAAAAATAAAAAAGAAATTCAAATTCAATATCGTACTTATTTATTCATTCGTTTTATTTCTAAAGTACGTTATGTCTTTCTTAAAAATTTTGATAAAAAATCTATTTTATCCGTTGACCCTTTTTAGATATAAAAATAATTAAAGTAGAGAATACAAATCAAGCAGTAGATTGTTTCGCAAATTTATTATTACTTAGAAATAAAATTAAACAAACATTTTAAAAATAATTGCTCGAGTTTATTTTTACAATTGAAACACTTTCTTAAATGTCTGATAAGGACTTAATTATTAAAGCAATTTTGCATTATCAACCAGTAAATAAGGTCGATCAGATTATCGTCCATGATTATCTTACCTCCAGAAAGTCGTGACAAATATTTATTTTATAACTTTATTACATATATACGACTTATAATCAAGAGATAATGAAATATGATAAATGAGGTTGTACTCATTTTATCAGAAGTATATATAAGTATAATTTATACCCACTCAAAATTGCACATATATTATAATAAAATTACCAGAGCAATAATCGCAACTATTTTTTTTTTTTAAAGTAAAAAAAAAATTGAAAGGACTGCGATGGCTGGCAAAACAAAAAAAAAAAAAAAAAACAAGTTACCGTAGTAAGCGCCTTACATCTAGACAAGGAACGATCGTGCCTTGGCGGTGTTGAGCGCAGCATTGTTTAGATACCGGCTGGCTCCTCGGGTGCAAGACGGATCACCGATCGCGATTGACGTAAAAACGCTGTTGCTCGTCCCCTGCCTCGCGAATGATGGATAGATGAAAGGCGCCGACTCTCTCGGATGTCGTTTCCGCGGCGTAAAAAGAGAAATGTACGGACGGATAAAAAATTTACTTTCGGTCATTTTTTACCCCCGAAACGAGACAACTGCTCTCGGGATGAGATCTTATTCGTTTACAATAATCGGCTTTTTTCAAAGATAAATTACGTGAGTTTTCTCTCATTTATCCAGCGTTTGGAAATCCGTTTTACTCAATTAATTTAATGTAATTTATTGTAACTAAAAAAACCCGGGGTATGAAAAATGAAAATGGCATATGCTATTTATTTTTAAGTGCTTTATTCTTTAAGAAGCTATGAAATTTTGTATTTTAATTTTTCTTTTGAAAGTTTTAAAAATTTTGGTATAACAGCTATCATACACGGTTCAAAACGTATTCCTAATATGTTATTTCTTTTTCATCTAATTAACATACAGTTTGTGTGTTATTCTTTTACGACACACAAAATATGTTATTCTTTTATACCGAGTAGAGTTAGACAATTAGATAGATACAGAGATAATAAATTTTGAATAGAAAAACGAACATAATATTGCATGAAATATTTCGAGGAACAAAAATTTTGGTGCAGTAAAAAAATCTTGGAATTCAGTGATGGGTTCACTGAGTTTAATACGAAACGATTCACCAGAGAAAACATACTTTTGTCGTGTTGTGAAAATTTTACACTACTCGAGAGTAAGTCGCGCGCCAAAGGAGACAATACCCCGGAGAGTTTGGACGAACGTGCATGAGATCGATCGTACGAATTCTGCAACGTTTCCCTGTAAGCCGCCCATTTCTTTGGTAACGAAATCGCTAATCTCACTGATATTGAACCACAGCTACGTTACAATAGAATTTTTGAAATTTTTGACATTTTTGAATGTAAAATGTTACTTTGGAACTACGGATACTATTAATGAGTTTGGGTCTTTAATTAAGTCGTTTTGCGTCATCTATACTGATTTGATGTTATATTTTGTACATATTTTTAATCTTCTCTTGATATCGCAACAAAAAAACTAAATGCAAAATAATCCTCGTTCACAACCTCCAATTTCACATTGTTAATAATAACGATTCAAAGTCATCCAAAACTGATATAAAACTACCTTATAAAATGTCTATTATAAGGAAATAAGTAAAACACCTTATCTTTAATTGTTAATTCTTCTTTAGAAAATAGAAATGAATCTCCATATAAAATCGAGCAGAACAGTATTACTCCTCGCTTTAAAATCCTCCTCATGTCAAACTACAAGCTCACACAAACAGATCTCCACAGCATAAAAAAAAATAAAAAAAAAAATAAAAAATAAAATAAAAAAGTAAATAAAAAAAATTCAGACGCGATTAAACGGGATACCAGCGTCAGCATCCCATCGCGCTGCAAACAATCGGAAGAATTGAAGTTATAGCCGGTCGGCATGAAATTCCGAGTGGTCGCCGGCGGGATTAGACTCTCCTTTTTGTCATAAACTAATTCACTTGGGCGCGGCGGTGCAAAGCGAAAAAGCCGCCACTGCCGCCGCGCGCGGATGCAGTCGCCTGCCTCCCCCTCCCACCCCCGTGGAATTCCGTTAGAATCTCGGATTCTGTACACGCTTTAGCGAGTCCATTATAGAGATTGTGAGGACCCTCTCCCCTTCCTCCTCGCCTCGTGGAAGCTTATAATAGAAGGGAGCCGGGGAGCGCGCGCGATTTTCGCCTCCACTCCCCTGCGTTATGCGAGCGAGAGGGAACCGGCGGAGTCGTCCATGCGCGAACTTGCTCGAGTGCCGCGGTGGCATTGTTTCTGTCCTTCTCGCTTTCCGCCTGCGAGAGTCGCCCTGTTCTCCTCCCCTCCCACACCTTATATATACTTACTTTTTCAAAGGGATGAAGGATAGTTTTCTGATTCGAATGATTAATATCGCGCTATATCGATTTGCAATCCTTTTGAGCTGCGCATACCCCTTCAGTGTTTTTTAAAACTCATTTTAGTCGGAGCGATGGGAAACGTGTAAAGGGATTTGTCTAGTGTTATTATTAAGTTTAAAAATATTTTTATGAATTATAAGTATATTTTAATATTTTTATTTTTCAATTAATTTAATTTCACTTATATAATTTATAAAAAAAAAAAAAAATTCATGAAAATGCGTTACGTATACGTAATTAGTTTTTAACGTAAAGTTATTTTGGAAAAAGTTAATTGGAGTACTTTAAAATTGTCCAGTGATGTCAGTAAATTTTCGGTAATAATATAAGAATTAAAATTGTATATTTTTTTTTGGTAGAGATTAACAATTTTTATCTACACTGAAAAATAAATGAGTAATTTTACAAATTCGTTTACATCGGCTAAATATTTATTTGAAACTGTAAATTAAATTTACTATTTTTTTTCAGTGTATATATCACGTTGTGGCCACTAAAATCACGATTAGATGGCTTCAATTTTGAGCTTATCATTAGGGAAAGAAAGTCAAAGAATGTTCATTAAGCCGAATAATTAATTTCTTTACTTACAGATATTTCGTTACTAAAAGTCTAATATTTTCACAAAATATTAATTCTAATACACAAAAAAGAATTACTCTTCTAAATCCAAAATAAACTAAATTGTATTCCGCACCAAACACCACAATCTCCAATCCATCGATCAATTAATACCGTCATGACATTACACAACTCGTCCCTTTCAATTTAGTTGCTTAGCTTCCGAAAATCCCATTTCGTTTTCAATTTCGAGCGAGCATAAAAACGTCATCTTCCCGTCAATTTAACTATTCTATATGATAATCGTATAAAATCCGGAACACCGATACCCCCGGCCACCGGGAACGAAAAAAGAAGCAAAAAAAAAAAAAAAAGAAGAGAGAGAACGCCGAAGAAGAAGAGAAAGGCGAGGGACGACGCGAGGGCCGCACCCCATAAAAGTACAATTTCCGCTCTTCATACCGCATAATTCGCTTTCTCGCTCTCGTTCAATCCCGCGGCTGCATTCGCCGCCTCTCCCCCGCCCCCGCCGACGTCGCATTATGCGCCACCCCACCTCCCGCGCACCCACCGCTGCCGCCTCTAATTTTTCCATTTTTCCTCCGGCGAGGTCCTCTCCCGACTCACTCCCCCCCCAGTAAGTCACGCGCCCCTTCCGCGCGCGACGGCTAATGGGGCAATAAAGCAGCGCGTATATGACGCGAGGGGGACGCCGCCGGGATATATGTACTTCGTTCCGCGAGGATGCTAAATGTCCTCGCGCTCGCGATCTCCCCTACCCGGAACCCCCTTCACCCCCTCCCCCTCTTTCCGCCCTGCCTCGGCATTTTTCTCTTTTACTCGCTCTACGTGACTTTTATCTTTTTTTTATCTGGACGCGCTACCCGAAGTCTTGCATCATCTTGTTTATAGGATAGATCAGTAATAAATCAGGTATAATTTATTAATGAACAATTTTTTATATCAACGATGCTTTATGGAAATTTTCACTGATCGATTCTATACAAAATCAAAAAAGTTGGCAGAACATGCTGATTAGCAGTTGCAAGTGTTGCTTGCATAGATTTAGAATTAAAAAATTCTGAATAAGGAATATTTATACAAAATGTGTGAATCATTACGCACTGACAAGGAGAGTGTCAATCCTCTGGGTCATAAATTTGGATGAATCTTTGGAAATTGTTTTATAGTACCGAATAACGAAACAAACCACTTTTAGTTTGATCTCATATAGGCTTTTGTTTAAAAGACACAATTAAAAACTTTTGCATTGCTCATAAGAACAATGCTAAAAATATCGTATATATAGTACATAGTACTAATGTTAACAAATCTTGCTGCATCTGCTAAATTTGTTTCATTATTCGGTACTAGAAAGCAATTCCCAAAGTTTCATCCAAAACCATGACCCCGAGGATTAACACTCTCCTAGTGAGTTGTGTTAGAAATGTTATACACTATTTGTTTAAGCTTATTTTAAGTCGCAGCCTTACACGTACAGGTAACTCTATTTGCCTTTATAGGATTTTACATTGTATTCCGCCGTACATTCGGGTAACTTGTTCACTCCTAACAGGATACTGCTTGGGTGATACCTTATAAATGTTCCTAGCTGAAGTAAATTAAAAAGTACTAAACTAAAAAGATATTACGTACTTCAAACGCATTTAACGAATGCATTAGTTTTCTTTTTTAAAGTAATAAATTATCAGAAAAAACAAATAAGCCATTGGACAAACAACTATCACGTCACCGTAAAACGCAAGCTTCGAGTAGTTTCAAAGAAAAGTCTTTAAAAAATAAAATTGCGTCGCATTTGCAAGCTTATTCATCATCTCACGGCCGTAACTTCGTTCGCTCAACAATGCGCAGCTCCGAGAGAGCGGCAAGTCGCTCCTGTTTCCCTCAGGGGAGGTTCGAGCCGACCCTTCCCCCTTGGCATGTCGGTAGAAGTCGCGGAAATTAGAATAGCGTCGGCAGGGTGGGGTGACGCCGCGCGTCGCCCAAAAAAGTAAGACAAATTTCGCGTAATTTAGATTCTTGGTGACTCCGTGCCTCGCCTCCTCCGACGACGACGTGGGGAGCTCGGCGCGCAAAAATAATGTCGCCCTAACCTCATTATTGGCTCGTGATGCCTTCCTCCGTTCGCCCCCGGCTTTTATTCCGCGAGATTCTTCGGGGAGTAAAATTGCCATTTTTCGAGGATGACAGACCTACGGGTGCGAGTGATTATGCGATCGAGTGTGTCACGCGCCTTTGTACGAGAGAATTATCGGAAATTGTTGGAGGGGGATGAGGCGCGTGGGTGGGTATCGATTCGAAGGAAAATTGAAATTTCGCTACGAAAGAGGAATATGGGTGGGGGAGAAAAAAATTGGGCTGAAGAAATTGTTGTGTAACTTATTTTTATTTCGATGTTTTTTAATGAAGCATCTTTTTCTTTTATTTATACAGCCACTTCTTAATTCTTGTTTGAATTGAATTTAATGTTGAATGAAGCGCTCCAGATTTCGATGCATATTTTTTTATATTGTTTCATCATTCTTGGAGTACATGCACTGATTATCATGAATATCAATTATACAAATTTCTTTTAACAGGGCCAAATTACATTTATCTGTGAATTTTATTGCGGACCGTTCGACTCAAAGAGAAACTGACCCAAAAAAGAAAAAAAAAGTATCTTTTTGTTCCTTTTATACCTTTGTATTTTCCGACTCCGCAGTGAACTACAAGTAAATAATTAATTGTTAGCAAATATGCGCAAAAAGTATAAATTCGAGCCGGAGAATCGCTGAAACGCTAATTATTCCTCAACGACAAAAGAAACTGCGCCTCGATTTTCCGCGCACTTTTAATTATCGCGTCCATTTGTTACCCTCCGCCTTTGGGCTTGCACACAAAAAAAAAAAAAAAAAAACAAGCGTAGAGCACGCGTCACGAGTTCGAAAGCCTCCGCATTTTTTCCCTCGTTGTCGCGTTACTATTTCCCTCTCACTCTGTCTCTGGATACCTGGGCTCGGTACCTATTTACTTGGGGCGTCCGCCACGAACTTTCCCAATATGAAAGCTGTCAAATCCGCGGAAGTAGAGATAAAATGGAAGCGGCGCCAGCGATTCCAATTAAAATTCCCTGCACTTTGTCCAATTAGAGACCGAGCATTTCAACGGGTCCGCGAGCGATGGGCAAGAGAGGTCCATTGCGCGACTTCCTTAATCGGGAAAAAATGTTTTGTCGACGCATTGGAACGTTAACTTGGCGATTCCCGTTGAATGTATCGTTAGTCTCGCGATGCGATAATGTACATGCGAAAAACACCTTTTTTATTTGGAGACGGCCAGGGCTGTAGTTGTCGCCGAGGGTAAGAATTGTAGAGGATCCATTTTCATCGACGATTTAAAATTATACCCAAAATTGGGTGTCCAATAATACTTGATTTCTCATATTATCAAATATCCGAAGAAGAAATTTTATTCATAGATTAATAGTTTTAATTTTCTAAAATACTGATTCAGTATTCATTCTTGATTTTTTACGCGATTGTGTCAAATTATATAAAAAGCTAAAGTGAAAAGCTACAATTTAAGTCTTGTTATATAAAAAAATGTTAATTTGTTTCAGAGTTATCAATAATCAAACACGAGGATCGACAATGCGTTGAAGTCTCTAATAAAATGAACCAGTGTAAGTACATTAAAGATTTTCATCTATAATTAATTATCGATAAATTTGGATAGAATTGACAATACATTCTTAACGTAACAAGCATAAAATGATAGCTGTTCATTTTCACTGTTTTTTATGATTTGAAAGCAACCTGTAAAAAAGCAGATAATATGTACTGCGATTTATACATACACAATTACAAATAATAAACGTATTTAGTTCATCATTACGCGTGAGTATAATACGACGCTTTATATCAATGTCAAACTTGTATTACTGTTTTGTAAAAAAAGATTTAATGCTATTGTACAAATTATTTCGTAATTCAGTGTGAAGATTTATATTGTTTATACGTCCCATTCTCTGTTAACCACGTATGATTCGATATGATGACATCGAAAATTTAATGGCTTAACTGGTAGTAATGTATCATCATTTTAGCCTTTATTGCCATATGGACTTCAAACCTATTACATATTAGATATGTCATAAACATTTACCACCTAAAAATCTTATCAAAATTAATTGAATCGTTATTTAAGCTTTATCGTGACCGATAACAGATCACATCCAGACGAATCAGAAGATGTTCCCTGAAGTTTAAGTATAAAAACGAAGGCACGCTATTGACGAGGCGCTATTCAATTAATTCCAAAATGTCGAACATCACCTATATCTTGGCGTCGCTTCTAGTCCTCCAGGGTAACTTAATTTACAAACAACAAATATCATAATAAAAATATTTTTTAACTATCGAGTCTGTAAATTGTTCTTTTAGCCAGCAGTGTATTGAGTTCAAGCATCAGCACGCGAATCGCTGGAGGAAAGGATGCGTTCCCTGGTGAATACCCCTATCAGGTGACCATCCAATACGGAGTCCCACCTCTCATCAAGTACCGATCAGTTTGTGGTGGAGCTCTTCTGAGTGCATCGTGGGTTCTCACCTCCGCCTCTTGTCTCACTCTCATTCCCAAAGTTGGCAAAATCCAGGTTAAGGTCGGCAAGTACGAGCTCGATAAAGATGGTGAATGGGTCCAAGCCGTTCAGGCTCGTTTGCGTCTTGTGCACTCAGGATATAAAACGTAAAAATTTTTATTGGGTATTTAAAAATTCAATAGTTTTTGGATAATTTGATATTCGTCTATGTAGAATGATAAAAATTTACAATATCTTAAGTCCTTTACATAAAAAAGTTAACGTGTAAAAACTGTTAGTCAGAGGATTGAAAATTTATACATTGTAAAGTTAATTCCTTTTTAGTATGGTATTACTGATAAAAATATTATTATTTTTTAGAAATCTCTTGGGAGCAGTCAAACCCAACGACATCGCTTTGTTGAAGCTGAAGACTCCTCTGGAGCTGAACGCTCGCGTGCAACCGGTGGCTCTTCCCACGGATGAACTGAAGCCTTCTGGTGACGGTATTGTCACCGGTTGGGGATCGGTATCTATGAACCTAATCCCTAAGCTTCCGAAAGTTCTCCAGGAAGCCAATGTCACTATCCTTAGTGAAGATAACTGCAACGACGCTCTCCGAAGTGTTTCAGACAACGAAAAGATCGTCAAAAGCCAGTTTTGCACTGGACCGCTTAGTGGAGAGATCTCTGCTTGTTTAGTAAGTTTTTTATAATATTTAAAGTTGATACTATCAATAATGTGTCTAATTGCTTTAATTATTTTTACTTTGCAGGGAGATCTTGGAGATCCTTTGGTTCAAATTGTAAATAATTCAGCAGTCCTGATTGGAGTTGCCTCTTGGTCTCCATACCCGTGTGGTCAGCCTGGTTCACCCACTATCTATACCCAAGTGTCATCATTCCTCGAATGGCTCAGAGAAAGAATCAATGAAAATTAATATCACCATATTTGGATCATTTAAATTATTAATTTGATAAAAACCCATCGATATTGTAATTATTAAAAATAAAGCATTTCATAGATAACAGTTTGATAACAATTTTTTGTGATTCCTCGGCAGTACCTCAATAATAATACATTACGTCCGAATATTATTCTCTAGTATTTCAAAGAAAATGTTCTTTCTTCTATTTATTTTTTAAATACATACATAGGTATAATATTATACATACAACATTAGAAAATATTATCCACAGTTCTTATTGATAACCTTATCAGTTTATTTTTTTATCTACAATAATAATAATAAATATAAGCTATTTATTAAATCCTGTTTCATAGTTAACGATTATTCTTAATATTGTTTTTTTTTTCATAACAAAATTTAAAAATAAAATTAAACGCAATCTGCTTCTGGTATCATTTTTATCTCACATCAAATAGTTTCATTCTTTTTAAAAGAAGATAAAAAATACTTCAACAATTATTAAATAAATTCTTCATGGCACTTAAGATACTAAAATTTTTCATATAAAAGTTAGACCCTGCACAAGAGAAAACTCTTTATATGGAGAAAAGTTTAGTACAAAAACAATCTCCTCTTCTGACTGATATTTCCTTCGATTGTCAAAGTCAGTATAACTTTTGGTCTATAAATCTAATAAAGGCACAAGAATGCATATTACCGAGTCGATAACGAAAAAAATATACATTCTCCAATCTTATCAAAATGAATTAAATGACTTTAAATAATCAATACATGATAATGAATTAATCGTAGGGGGATTGCAAATGCTCCGTGTAATGCAAGTATAAAAAGACCTCTCTTCAACCGACCGAGCATCATTTAAACAATTTTAACATGTTGAGAATTGTGTACATCTTAGCTGCGCTTCTAGCCTTTCAGGGTAATTTAATTTACAAGTAATAGATACCATAAAAACATTTTTTTTTAATATCTATCAATTTTTGTTTTAGCCAGCAGTGTTTTAAGTGCAAGTATTAGTAGAATTGCTGGAGGAAAGGATGCATATCCGGGCGAATACCCATACCAAGTGTCCATCCAGTACGGAGTACCACCGATCATCGACTATCAACCAATTTGCGGTGGGGCTATATTAAACAAATTATGGGTTGTCACCTCTGCCTCGTGCATCAGTCTCGTGCCCAAAATTGGCAAAGTCCAGGTCAAGGCCGGCAAGCACGAACTTGAGAATGACAGCGAATGGGTACAATCGGTTGAAGCAAATTTACGACTTGTACATTCCAAATACAATTCGTGAGTATTATTAATATATTTTGATAACTTTAATTTGGATCTATTTGAAAAATTATTTAATAATACAAGTATTGCATTCGCAAGACTTCGAGTTTATTTATAATATTTCAAATACCTTGCAGCATACTTTGTATAGTTCTTAAGCAATTTCAAATTACTTTTCAGAAATTTACTGAAGGCAATTAAGCCCAACGATATCGCATTACTAAAGCTGAAGAGTCCTTTGGTTCTCAATGCCCGTGTGCAGCCTATTGATCTGCCGGCACAAGGCGATTCAAATGAGGGCAATGCTCTTTTGACTGGTTGGGGATCCATCTCTAAGAATGTCATCCCAGATCTTCCAGATGTTCTCCAGGTAGCTAATGTTAGTCTTATTAGCGAAGCCAATTGCAATGACGCTCTCACTAGCCTCACCAACAATGAGAAGCTTGCTAAGGAACAACTATGCAGTGGACCACTTGATCAAGAGCTTTCTGCTTGCGTTGTAAGAATCACAGTATTTACTAAATTTATGTATTTTTTAAATCCTGTACTATTTTTATCATTTAAAATACTTTATTTAGAATAGGCAAAATTGATAATATTTCTGACTCTTGACGATAATTCTACTTTACAGGGAGATCTTGGAGATCCTTTGGTTCAAGTTGTAGACAATTCATCAGTCCTGATTGGTGTTACCTCTTGGTCTCCATACCCATGTGGCCAGACAGGCTCCCCTACTATATACACTCAAGTATCAGCATTCGTCGACTGGCTCAATGAAAGAATAAATGAAAACTAATAATTTAGTACTTGTATAATAATCTAAATTATTGATTCTGTACTTAATAATATGTTTTATGTGCTAATAAAAAAAGAATAGTTAAAAATAAATTTTACGTATTTTACTTCCACTTCCTGAATGGAGAGCTTCCGTCATATAGCTTCCCAAAGAAATCGACAAAGTACTCAAACAAATAATACTAAAACAATAATATTAAAAATTGAAATAGCTAGAGTGATTATAATAATAAAGTAATAGTATTAATATTAATAAAGTGGCCAAGAACCCATCATCCTTTGTTGACCTCCTTCCTTGACATACAAATTTACACAAACACTCTACATAGCTGTTCCCAAGCCACTGAACGATATTCGGTGATTATTGATTATGATCCTTATAAATGCTGATAATAATCTTTGAATCTCTTCATCATGCAAGCATAAATCCGTAAAATGTTGACAAAGTCCATGCTCAACGTTTCTCAACTGGTTAGACAACGGTTGATAATTTATCAGAAATGGTCGATTGTGGACATCATTAATGGAGTATATTACCAAACCTTCTGGGTGCATCCACGGAATTAGATTGCCGAGTAAATGACACAATAAACTATGCTTTCAGAACAACGCCAAATCGAAAAAATACTTTGAAAAATATTAATATATCGCTTTTTTGAGTTAAATTTAAGAAGCTAATGATTTTTCAAAATTAATAATTGAAGTATGGCTGTTTAAGGATCCTGGTATTCTTACATTCTTATTCTGAGAATAAATCAGTTTAGTTTTTTTGAAATAACTTAATTAATAATTTTTAAAAATTGCTATAAGATACAGCTACACAGATTTTTATTTTGTTTAAACCTGCTTTAAAGAGAAGATGTAATGCAGGTGATTGGAAATATAAATTTAAAAAAATGTATTTTCAGGTTTTAGTCCTACCCTTAAAGTGATTATTTTATTTCCAGATAATGCAATGATATTGAAAAATATTTATGAAGTGAATTTGTTCCCACAAATTCATAAGTCGATATAAAGATAAGACTCCTATAACCAAAGATAACAAGGTAAAAGTAAACAAATTTTTTGCATTTCTTATAACTGTTGTTGTCGGTATAACTTTTAAACCATTAATCTCATACATTTTAATATTTGAATTATTTCGGTATCTAGATAAAAAAATAAAAATTTAAGAAAAAATCTTATCAGAATAATTTGAATAATCGTTACTCGATAATACATTAATCGCAGGTGCATTTGCAAAAGTTATATGAAATGCAAGTATAAAAAGACCCCTGCTCAGTTGTCCGAGCAGTTTGTTAAAATAAAACATGGCGAGAATCGTTTACATTTTGTCAGTGTTTTTAGCTTTTCAGGGTAATTTTATCAAAGAATATTAATGTTAAAGGTATAAAAAAAATGTGTCAATTATTAAAGTTACGATTTGTTATTTTAGACAGCAGTGTTTTGAGTGCCCATGTCAGTTCCCGAATTGCTGGAGGAAAGGATGCGTTCCCTGGTCAATACCCGTACCAAGCATCAATCCAGTACAGAATACCACCAATCAACATAGATGTCCCAATCTGCGGTGGAGCCATCTTGAACAAATTGTGGATTCTCACCTCTGCCTCATGTCTTTCCCTCGTCCCCAAACTTGGTCAAATCCGAGTTAAGGCTGGCTTGCATGAGCTCGATGGTGATGATGAATGGGTCCAATCTGTTAAAGTCACTTTACAACTTGTGAACGCTGATTATGAAGGGTAAGTAATGTTTCAAGTTTGTTGTCGATATTTAATTTAAATGCATTTATTATTTTTTAAATAAAGCATTTCATCGGACTTTAGAATCAGAGTGGTATATTATTCTATTGTACAAGAGTATAATCAATTTTCAGAGACAGCGACAAAGCAATTAAGCCTAACGATATAGCTTTACTAAAGCTGAGCAAGCCTTTAGTGCTAAATGAACGTGTACAGCCTATAGTACTTCCCCAATCTGACGAGAAGTCACAGGGTAACGCTCAATTGACTGGTTGGGGTTCCATTTCTAAGAACGTCATTCCCCAGCTTCCGGATGTTCTCCAAGTAGCTAATGTCAGTCTCATCAGTGAAGCCAATTGCAATGTCGCTCTCGCTAGCCTCACAGACAATGAGAAACTTGCTAAGAATCAATTATGCAGTGGACCACTCGCTCAAGAGATATCTGCTTGTTCCGTAAGTTTTTATTTATTTTAATAACGCGATTTTTATTACATGAAAATGCAAATTTGTTTTACGGTAGCCTTTCCTATTTATAATTTCTATAATGATTAAATATATTTGGGTTTTTTTTCACCCAGTGTAACTATAACGTCATTTTGAGAAAGTATGATTTAAAAGGCTTAATTTATTTGTTCATTAAACGTCAACGTTGACATTTAGTTGATATTCAAAATAAGCGAGTTTTATATCATCTCTTACTGTTGATTGTAATTCTACTTTGCAGGGAGATCTTGGAGATCCTTTGGTTCAAGTTGTAGACAATTCATCAGTCCTGATTGGAGTTACCTCTTGGTCTCCATACCCATGTGGCCAGACAGGCTCCCCTACTATATACACTCAAGTATCAGCATTCGTTGACTGGATCTCACAACGAATCGAAGAAAACTTCTAAATTAATATTACTACTATTGTATAATTTAATTTATTTATTCTGTAATTAATTCTTGAAAGAGTAAAATAAGAGCATTTCAAAATCCACCTTCAGTATTTAATGTTCCTCAATAATTTACAATTAAAAAGAAATACTGATGCCAACGTTTATTATTTAATTAAAAAATTTTAAGAAAATACTTTTTATAGAATTTTAATAGTTTTTTGATTAATTTTTGATAGTTAAAATTTGAATCACCATGACCAGAGAAAGGTAAATAAATGGCTTATTACAAAATTTTAAGAGCTGTCACGAGCCATTACGTTCTAATTTAAGAACGACGTTTATGAGCTATCAGAGAGTATCTTAAAAGCCGATGAAGTAAAATATCATAGATGTCAATGATTACAAGAATTGCTATGGTTCATCTAATATTTCTTCAGAAATGAAATTATTCTATAAAAACATTAAATTACATTATTTGATTGTAACAAGTTTTTTAAATTAGACAATGTAAAGTATTTTAATTTTTTATTAAGTATTATTTTTTCTCGTTGGTCGAAATACAGTAGAATTATGATAATCACGCTTACATACAAAAATATAATTATTGGTTTATAATATTTTTACAAAAAGTCAAATTTTTAATTAATTTGCCCGATATACATTTAAAAAAAAAAAAACAAGATTTTTTTCTGAAAATAAAATTAAAAATGTTGTTACATTATTTTGAGAGTAAAGCTATAATTAATTCAATAAAATTTGGCGTGAAAACTTGTATTAATTAGATTGTAGTAATTGTAATTAGATTATTAGTATCTTTGTTCTACCATTTTTTGAAATAATAAATTACACAGTCAGTGAATCACTTTAAACGTAGTTAAGATAATATTTTACTGTTATTTATTTACAACTTAAAGTAAGGAAAAAATTTGGTCGTAATATTAAAGACAAATAATACAGAATTTGTTAACTAAAATCATTTAAATAGAAAAAAAAACAAATGCGTAAATGAATATTTTATTCAATTATTATCGAATGCTATACTTCATAATTTACGTTCTAAAATATGAATATTTTTTTTAATAAAGCAAGGCAATTGATTCGTAATTTATTGAGTTTTATCGGAATAAGAAAATTTTCACAAATATATAAATAACAGGTAGTAATTTTCGCGAAAATCTTATATTCAACATTATCTTTTTTATTTCTCTTTATAAATGAACTGGTGCAAAACAAAAAATGATTGCACAGTATAGCATGGAATTTAGATTATCGAAAGAATCACGATAAGTGAATAATGCAATTCTTTCGATAGATGAATTTTGTTGACAATGCAATGTCATTTGAAAGACGACTAAAAGACTTTATCTAAATTCGCAACCGGATCCAAAGAATTAAAAGCGTATCCTGTTAAAATTCTGTTACTAATAAAAGAAATATTTTAATCCCAAAAAGATATCATCTTATTCAATTAAATGAGGTACATTAAAATAATTTCCTTACTAATAAGTTGATATGCTTGCAAGAAAATAAAGATTTAATCAGAAATAGCAAATTTTTGAAAATAGAGGATTTTATTTCCCACTCAATTACTATCGCCACTTTATTGACCTGAAAAGTGGTACGAAAATTGAACTTGATCCTCTAAATTAAGATGTTCAAGTGGATACTTTCCTTCAGATTAAAGTACGAACAAACATAAAATGTGAATAATGAGGCACCTTATCGGTTTCAGATAATCTTGCATCTATCAAATATCGATAGCGAATTAATTCCTACTAATTTGCAGATATTCTACGTACATAGAATAAAAACTCGATTATCAGACAATCGTTTGTCCACTCTACAATGACGAGTATTGTGCACATTGTTGCTGCATGTTTCGTTCTCCAGGGTAACAGACTGTTATATTAGAATATTTGGAAGAGTTACATTTTAATAAATTTAAATAAATCTTTTAAACCGTTCCTAGTCACTAGTGTCCATGGAGCACAGATTACTTCCTTTATTACCGGAGGAAAAGACGCATATCCTGGTGAATACCCATATCAGGTATCCGTTCAGTATGGAATACCGCCTGTTCTCTGGTATATACCCATCTGTGGTGCAGCCATCGTTAGTACAGAATGGGTGGTAACCTCTGCATCTTGTCTCGCTCTTGTTCCAAAAATTGGCAAAGTTCAAATTAAGGCCGGAAAGCATGAGCTGGACGAGGACGATGAATGGGTTCAGAAATCCGAGGTCCTTTTGAGGATTGTGCACTCAAGCTACAAATCGTAAGTTTAATAGAACAACAGATTAAAGGCTAGTGGTTTTCTACTTGTATTATTTATAGAGTTAAACATTTATTTTTCGTTATCATAATTATTTATTCGCGATTTAACAGGATACATTAACTGAGATATCTATTGACATACAAACTTAATGATAAGATAAACAAATGTCTAATCTTATTTATTCTGTAATTATAAAAATATTAATTTAACAAAATCTTTTAAAATAATATTTGTTTTACTCTCTCTGCATAAGCATTAAGTCAGTTAAAAATAGTATTAAATAACATAAACAAATTTAACTCTTTTCAGAAATACGTTGAAAAATATTAAATCTTACGACATCGCTTTACTCAAGCTTAAGACTCCTCTAAGACTGAATGAACGCGTACAGTTAATTCAGTTTCCCGCTGTATATACTAGACCGAAAGGGCATGCTATATTGACCGGTTGGGGGTCAATTTCAAAAAACATCATTCCTCAACTTCCGGATGTTCTCCAGAATGCCAACGTCACCATCCTTAGTGAGTCTAATTGCAATGATGCGCTGCAGAGTCTGACTAACAATGAAAAACTTACAGACATCCAGTTTTGTACTGGACCACTTGATCAGCAAATTTCGGCCTGTGCAGTAAGTTTTTATTTCACTTGTAATATAAGATATGTCCAGAAGTAAGTTCCAATAAAAAGTACTCAAAACTCTTCATAGATAAAGTAGTTATAACTTTTGATGGCATTTTGGAATCTATACGAACATCATACTCTTAGTTATTAAAAAAAATTGCATTCATTTTTATTTCAGGGTGATCTCGGTGATCCATTAATGCAAGTTGAAGATGAAAAGCAAGTTCTCGTTGGTATTACATCTTGGTCTCCTTACCCATGTGGTCAGACAGGTTCGCCAACTGTTTACACCCTTGTCTCAGCATTTGTTTATTGGATTGAAGAGAGAATTCAAGAGAATAAAAATTCATAAATTATACTGTTAATATACTGATATTTATATATACACCGCTAAATAATTTATTGAATTTGAATACAGATTTGTATTATAAATAATAAAAGGAGTGATTAGTAAGTATATAGTATTCTCTATTTTTATTTTGCAATTTCTAGTTTAGATTCAACTGTACTTCTTTCTGGATAGCCTGGGCACTAATACGTTTATCAAATAATTGCTCAGGCAAATCGATCATACTTTTTTTTTATTTAACAATAAATATCATCTTATATTTTACTTTGAATCGAGGCGTAATATAAATTAATATCTCGTCATATTTTGGAATTGTATATCTTGTAGATTGTTCATTTGTAATAATTCGTATAAATCCAATTTATTAGTGATTAGATATTGGTTATCGGAGAGCTATCATTTGTGATAAATTTCTAATTTCCTGTTGAAAAGACTTCAGAACTAAAAATAATAAATTGTTAATCGCCCTTGACTAAGTATAAATTGAAGAGCATTCTTCGGATATTACCACTTTGTAAAATGGCTTTCAAAGTACTGCTACTCTGCTGTCTCCTAGCTGTTACTCAATCGCGTAAGAAACTACATAAACTAGCAATTTAGTGTTCTGCCTCCTAATATAATTCTATTACATCTACTTTATCTAATAATCAATTTAATAATGTGTAGGTCAAGTGCCATGGAAGGTGCCCCAATTGGGTAGTCGTATTATCGGTGGTGAAGATGCGTTCCCAGGACAATTTCCACACCAAGTTTCCTTGCAGGTTGGATGGGTACCTCTGGTCGAAGATCAACATTTCTGTGGCGGTACTATACTTAACGAAAGATGGATTCTAACTGCAGCCCACTGCATTGTTGGCTACGAGCAACTTCCATCTTTCTTTAAGTTTTCCGTTAAGGCCGGGAAGCATGACATCAGCAAGGTAGAACCTAGCGAGCAAGTAGTTGTCGTTGAGAAGTTCTTCAAACATAAGTTATATGACGAAGTACAGTAAGTAACTAGCACTATTCCTCAGATATATACAATATACATCAATATTATATACTTAAACTTGTCTTGATTTTGAACAACTGCAAACAGTTAAATTGTTATTACCCTTATGCTCTAACTGAATGTAATTTTGACAGGGAAGTTGCTCCGTACGACATTGCTTTAATCAAACTGAAAAGTCCTCTCAAGTTTAATGCACGTGTTACAAAGGCTGTGTTACCAAAGAATGGCTCTGAACCCACTGGTCAGGCCACTTTGTCTGGCTGGGGCGCTATTAATGCAGATCACGAACACCCAATTGCGCCAAATATACTGCAAACTGTAACGGTACCCATAGTTGGTCGCAAAACTTGCAACGAAGCGGTTAAGCAGGTAGCAGCCGAAGAAGGCCAAGAACTGGAAATGGATTTGGTAGATGAGACGAATATATGCACTGGACCTCTCACTGGTGGAATTTCTGCATGTGGTGTAGGTGTTTCATATTTGTAATTTTTTAAATATTAGATTTGTCAAAGGTTTAGTTAATATTTGTAATTTATATTTTAGGGTGATTCTGGTGGTCCTTTGGTGGCGACAAACAATAAGGGACAAGCAGAGGTTGTAGGAGTTGTTTCTTGGGGAATGGTACCCTGCGGACGTAAAGGAGCGCCAGCTGTATTTGTTCGAGTATCTTCATTCATAGATTGGATAGAAAATATTATTAGTAAAAATTAAATTTTTATGTAACTTTTGAAAATATCGTCGATTCGATTGAAAATATCGTCGATAAAGAATAAATGTTTATTTAAATATTATTATCGTCTGTATTGTAATAAAAATTAAAATATTTTTTGCTTCGAATTTTTTGAGTATTATTACAAGACTTGATAACCTTGACACATCTAAAATACTAAATACTGGTCACGGAAGAACTTCCAGAAATTAATAGTTTTTTTTTTATAAAATACAATGCATAATAAAAATTATCAACACATTGGTGATTGATTGAGCTCAGTTAATCACGGTGTTTAAAATTGTTATCTTATTCTAAAAATTTTTTTCTACAAAATTATCACACATATCCTGCTGATTAGATATTTGCTATCAAAAAATATACAATATTTTACATTTAATCTTTCTAAGAAATTAGACAATCAGACCCAAATGAGTTAAGTATAAATCAAATGTCAAATGTATTCATAATAAAAATGTAATATAATAATATTATGCAGAATGAGATTAAAAATATTGTTGCAGCAAAATTTGTCTTTACTGCTTTAAAAATATTGTCTGCTACTAATTTCTATTTTTTAAATTAATCCAGAAAATATTCATATACAGATATTATCATTTTTTTATTTATCAATAAATAACATTCTTACATCTTAATTTAAATGAATTAATAAACCATAAGAGTTTGTATTTTTTATAATGTTTATAATACATGGAAATATCAGTGGTAACGGTTAGAACATATCAGACGCAATATTTTGAAAGTCTTTTTTCAATGTGCTGCCCTAGGTTGAAACACTTGATTTTTTTCAGGGACATTTTTCTTGGAGAAATTTAATAAAACAATAAAAATATTTGTAAATATAGATATTTCTAAAGAACGATTTGTTATTGCTGATGAGAAGTGATATAATAAAATCAAACAGATAAATGCTATCACGAAATTTCTTACTGATACAATATAATATATCACTTCATAATAAGCTATATTATTCCAATAAATATTATTGTATTTAATTAAAATATTTCAAATCTTTTTAATAATTTGCATTGAAAGTGCAAGTTTTGAATTATATCCAGTAAATCACGAAACTTTATTATTTATCATTAATAATAGAAGAAATATTGAACGAACGAGATAAGAATTAAATAATATTTTACATATATTTTCTATTCACGTCTCGATTGTCTTAATGAGCAACCGATAGTTTTGCGTAATAACCTTTGCGTAATAACGTCTATTGATACTTCTATATCTCTCTTATTTGTATACCCAGTTAAACAAGATATAGGTGCAAAGTCACAAATCTACATAGGTGAGTTCTAAGTGCATAGCATCTTATCTAAATCTTTCAGCCTCTTCGAAACTGACGTTCGTAAAATCAGATCAATTTCCATTCGATAATCAGATTCACTGTACACTTGAGATGCCTATAAATGTCAACCACGCATATACGGATGATTGTTTACTTGCACTTCTCTAAGTTAACATGAAGTGCGTCGTTGGGGCACTAGCTGCACTCCTCCTGATCCAGGGTAAGTATTGTTAATATACCATTCATCCTTCAAAAAAATTTTATTCTGGTGAACTTATTCATTTTAATTTCGTATAATTTTAATTCCTATCTCGACAATATGACTGCTTTAGAATTAAAAATATACTTTGTTAATGCCCTTTTAGCATGTGCTGCCTACTCAGTAAGTCGCATTACTGACGGTGTAGATGCTGCTGTAGGACAATTCCCACATCAGGTATCGCTACAATGGGGAATCCCCATCTTGCTCCCCTACTCGCATGTCTGTGGTGGCACCATCCTTAATGAAAGATGGATCCTCACCGCCGGTCACTGCGTTACCAGCGTACCTAAAATTGGCAGGACCATCGTCAAGGTTGGCAAGCACCACATCTCACGGGATGATGAACACGTGCAGACCGTTAAAATCGCCAAGAAGATCGTTCACCCGAACTACCCAGGGTAAAATTTCCATTCCTTGTTTTCAATTTTAACTGTCTTTAATTATAATGGAGCGGTGTTTAATTAATGTATGCTATTAAAGGAAAGCCATTTATTATTGATGATATAAAATCAGAGAATTTCAGAAAAAGTTTCTTATAGATTAAATTTTTCGAACAAAATGTATTCAGTAGAGTTATTTTAATTCTTTATAGAAATCTTAAATAATTGTAAATATTATAATATTACTTGACTCATTGATAAGATATTTAGAGAGTAATTCATGTTTAAAAATATATTACAATAATTCTATCTTAATTATTGTACTAATTGTAAGTAAATATTGCCTCGTAATTCGTGAGGTTTTTACTGATCCACATTATTATTCGAAGATTTTAAATGAATCTACCTAACATATAAACTTTATGGTGTTTCTGCAGAAACGTTGCACCCAACGACATTGCTCTGTTGAAACTTAAGACCCCATTGGTCTTCAACGAGCGTGTACAGCCTGCAGTTCTTCCAGTAATGGGAACCGTCCAGACTGGTGAAGCAGTACTGAGCGGCTGGGGTTCAGTCTCCAAAAATGTGTTGCCCAAATTGCCCACGGTTTTGCAAACCGCCACCGTCCCCATTGTTGACAACCCCACCTGCGATGTTTCCATTAAGAACATTGAAGCTACCGCTGAACTCGTTGACAGCATGCTCTGCACTGGTCCCATCTCCACTAAATCCATCTCTGCTTGCTCCGTAAGTATCTCAAATATTGGAGAACCATTTTAGTTAATTAATCATGAGGATTTTTGTATCTAATGTAATTTTTTTGTCTCATTTAACTCAAAGGGTGACTCTGGCGGCCCATTGGTTCAGTACGAAAACGAAAAAGCAGTCGTAGTTGGTGTTGTCTCTTGGGGATTCATACCATGCGGCGCTGGTGCCCCATCGGTGTACACTCGCGTGTCCTCCTTCACGGAATGGATTGAGTCGACCATCAGCAGCAACTAAATTTCATCTTGAACATCCATTATTAGAAAGAATATAAACACAAGACATTTAATAGATGTAAAATTTTTAAATTCACGAAAGGCTGAATCAATAAACCGCAGATAATTTTGTCCAGCGAGTGTGTATATAATTATCTCACGATGTTTATTGACACATACAAACTGAATAAATACTCAAACATTATTATTTTAATCTCTTGTCTAATCGTCATTTATTGCGCTTTTAAATACCTCTAATTTAATCAACTAAACATTAGCTTTGACGTATTACAATGCTTAAAGTATTTTTAAACAGATATTATCTATTTAAATAAGATATTAATCTATCTCTGAAAAGATAGTGTCAACGAGAATACTACTCTAGAAAATACATCCAGTTAAATTCACTGATAAATCAGCGAATTTCACTGGAAGGAATTTAGAGAATATATTCAGCGAATAGTCATATTTAGTAAAGTAGGATAGTCCATTAGATTAGAAGAGCCTTCTTTTGTTCATGATTGTATCTGCACATAATAGTCATTTACTTATTATTCCGTCTTAAAACTAGTTCAAGAGTAAAACAATTTCGAATTCAATATATTTTCATTCATATATTTTCATTTAACGTTTTAATTTGATATACTTTATTTTAATTTCGAAATGGGAAAAAATATAAACTCTGCATTAAAAGCACGAAAGGCCCTCTTCTCATTAAATTTTAATAATCTTCCAAAACAACAAACTTCAAAAGCAAAAGAAATAAAAACAAATAGAAAAGAAAACATCGTGGGACGTCAAATATTTTTCACTCAAAGTTGCACATCTAGCCTCGTCTCGCCGAGACAATAACCGAAAGAGGGCCATTTCCAGGCTTGAAAACCTCGCGATGCCGACGCGCGCGTCATAACAGTGGGTGCCGCCTACCCCTCCTCGAGGAGGAGATTGAATAACGTAATTAATGTCCCGACGCAACGCGAGCCAGGAGGCTCGTTAAGTCGCGCGAAGATTCCGCTCCTCCGATTTCTCGACGCTCGTTGCACGCGCGAGCCCCGGGCTTCCTCGGCTCCATTATTATCCAGCGCGACAACGCGAGACTCACGCGCGGCGGCGCGCGAAAAGAAGCGTAGTGTCTGCGGAAGATGATGCTTGCTGTCGCGAGGTTAATTTAGTTTTGGGGGAACGACTTGTACGGATTTCGAAATGCGAAATCTTTTTATTCGGAAACGAAGTGACTTCGGTTCGTTTAATTTGAGGAATATCTTAGCCCTAGGTTGTTATAACATTAATTTAAATAAATGAAGAGATGTCGCGAGGTTAATTTAGATTGGGAGAAAATCAGCGACGGATTTCGAAGTGCGAAATCTGGTTTTATTCGAAAACGAGGTGACTCTTCGGTTCGTTTAATTTAAGGAATATCTTAGCCCCAGTTTTTTAAAACATTATTTTAAATAAATGAAGAGATTGAAAGAAAAATTGAAGATGTAAGTTCAGTCAATTCCTTAATCAGTCAATGTTTATACTTATCTGAATGTGGAAGCAGTTAAATGAGTACTCATATAAGCTACTTAAATGCTATTCTATTGTTCTTTTTCGAAAAAAATACAATATTTTATTTGCAAGAAAACTAGTAGTAGATACGCGAGTTCAAAGTAATACCTAGAGATCGTACTCAGAATAAATTCTTTAATAAACACAACAATTACTGTAAAAAAAATAAATAATAAACAAAGTTTTGCTTCAGAAATGTTAAAAGTGATTTAATTTTGTGTTTCAAAATAAGTCTGTACACAAAAAAGAGTATATAATACAAGTAACTGTGAGAGAATCAACATATCATTCAAATTGTAAGCCTCCCCAGCAGTTTTGGGCAAACAGAATAAATGGATCCCGGCAAAGAGGCATTTCCTCCGTACAAGCGATAAATTATCGTTATCCCCAAGAAAAGTGTAAAACAAATTTGGCGAAGGCGCGTGGAAACTTTTCACCCCTGACGCTTTCCGCGCGAGTGGTCGCCACCACCGGGACGTTTGCGTCTGATGTGTACACTTGAACTCCCTAGCCCTCGGCTTTTCCACGTTACGTGGGTTACTTTCTGCAAAGTTATTAAAGCAGGTATCAAAATTCCAACGCAAAATTCTTAAATTTCATTTTAATCATTCATTAAATTAACACTTAAAAAATTCAATGTTAAAAGAAAAAGAGGAAGCTAAGTGTCTAAAACGCTAATTTCTATAATGCTGATTCGCGAAAGCTCAGAGAAAAAACGTATAATACTCGATATAAAATTTTTTTTTTCGAACACTTCGTTTATCACAGAAAAAAAAATCCATCGCCGGATGGAAGTTGCCTCGTATTCGGTGCCTCCCTCGTTGGTATTAGGGGGTAGGCGAGCAGCGACAAGCTTTTTACGAGCGGTTGCGATAACAACGCCGAAGGGAGAAAGTGACGGCCGGGAGAGGGATATTTCGCCCTGCTTGCTTTACATTATCGACGGGATCCGCGCGCGTGTGCGAGAGAGAACGAGTCGCGGGAAATCTGTGTGCGCGCTCGTGTCGTCGGCTCTCGAAATTTTCATTTGCATGTGTTTGGATTCGCCGGCCCAGCGCTGTATCCCCCACCCCCGCCCATCATCCGGCTTTTTTTTTCGCCTTCCCTATTTGGGAGCTTGCGAAAGCTCGGGCATTTTTTTTCTTTACCGAAGGAAATGGAAGGCGTTATTGGGTTTGGTTTTGTAACGGATTTTTAGAGAGCTGCCTTTCCGCGCCGACCTTTTTTTTGTCCATTTTGAATTATCGTTCAATTTTTTACGATATAGCCGTCCACTCTGCGAGGCTTGCTTTTAACTGACTTATTGCATAGTTCACACGGAATGTTTAAGCTTCGTTCGTTGCGTCAGTTCTTAAAAACTTTTTTTTTAATTTACTAATTGAAGTAACACAAAAAGCATTTTTGTTTTCTTTGGTAATGATTATTACGTATCAGTGACTATTCTGCATCAAGACTAAAGTTAATAATAAATTATAAATCGTTAATTAATATTTTTGCCTCGTGAGCTTTACATCAGTCTTTTGAGATTTGAGATTTAAGAATATAACTATATTCTTCATTCATTTATTGAATATTAGTATGAATATTTTTACAGAGTAAATGTTTTTATAAAAATAACCCTGACTGCTTAGTCATATTTTTTTTTTTAATAAAAATCTTGCTCAAGGCCATGCCAATGACTTATCAGCTTACATAGAAAAAGTGTACATGTCATGAAAGTTTCATGCTGGAAAAGCCAATTTCTTGTTCACAGAAAAAAAGCTCGTCGATGGGATTTCATCTCGTCGCGTTGTACCACGCACGTACATTATTAGAATGGGTGGAATGGATATCGAGGATCTGCAATGTCTCAGCAGACGCGATCATCAACCTTCAATGTATCTCCAATTATTTTCTGTATCATAATAGATTTTTTTTCAATACTATTTTCATTTTTATTCCTAAAGATATTAATAAATGTTGAATCACAAAGTGAGCTTGAATAAATATAGATCTTGTAGAATACATTACACAGATAAAAAGAATTCTTTATGATAAAGTCGCTGACTTAATAGTTAATGAATGAGACTTTAAATCTCACCAAATGATTAGGAATTAACAGTTACTATGGATTATTTGCTGTGATTAAGGGAAACATTTACTTGTAACGAATGACATGATCAAATTGACTGTCAAATAGATGATTTTCTCTTGAATCATTCTTTTTGTAAGCAGCCTTTTTTCGTCCACAATGTAATTTACATTCGCACAATCATATACAAAACTATAAGACTACTTTTTAATTTAGTAAAAATACTAGGTAGAAACCGAAAGCAAGTATCCCAAAGGTAAAGTGAACTCCCTTAAGCCAACCAAAGAAAGCAGTCCAAATTAATACTGCGCTACAATCGTCATCGGATTCCAGCTTCTAAGGCAATAGCGTCAGTGAGTTCGCGAAGCGCTATCACATCAAAGCGTTTGCCGGGCTCGCGGGCGCAGTGTTCCACACCCCCGGCGACACTCGTCAATCCGATCAATGGGCGCAAATGACGTCGCTCCGACGCGATTACAATGGCTCCCGCTCTCCGAGGGGGATGAAGCAGGGAGAGGGGGGGGGGGGGGTCAGGTGCGCGCTGATGATTCCCCGTGTTACAAGCGTGTTTACAATGGCTCGGACTGCCGGAGGGACGCTCGCAAGCCGGCTCCAAATGGACAGTCCCGTCCTCGGCCGATCCGGCGAAAGTAATTAAACCGAGCAAGCGCTCGTGATCCGCCGCCTAATTAATGCTCGGATCTGGAGTCGGCCGAGAGCCGGACGCCGCGATGGATTATATTGGGACGCGCGCTCGCGCGAGTTTGGCTTTGCTCGCGGGGCCGAGTTTACCTCCGATGCCGTTCGCCTGTGTAACTACCCTTGAGCCCTCGAGGAAGGCTCGAAGTTGTTTATGCCAGCGCGAGGACGCGACACGTTGATGCACTGCGGATTTAACTCACTTTGTCGGTCGGGCGCGAGTTTGCTCTCACTGATGCTATTTCTGTTATATACCTTTGCGAAGTCCCTTTTTGGAAAAGCTGCACTTTTGTGCGGTAAATACGTAGCTAATAAATAGCTACGTTGCTAGTCACCTTTTTGTAAAATTGTTTTGTTTAAATACTCGATCAAGAGTTAATTAGTGAGGAGCGAGATACACTCTTTCTAGATGGAAATCATACACTAATTTTTACATGTTTCATAAACTGGTTGATTCAGATACAATTGACTATATATTTTAATTGAGAATGAGAATTTGGTGCGGTCAACAGAAAGTTCTTTTAATATATATCTGTTTTAAGATGTGGAGTGACAACCAACTTTTTAAGTAGTTGTTTTTTAGTTTATTTGTCGAGATATGGAACGATCATCTTTAATGGCTCAGACTGCCAAATAAAAAAAACATTTATTAAAATCCAATAGAGAAATAGTAGTTTGTTTTAATGTGAACTTTTTCTCGCGTGATTTCCTGATTTTGTCGGGAACACTGATGTTCCAATCAGATATACCAAATTGAGACACATCTGTTTTAAAATTAGTGAAAATTTTAAATAGAAGAAATATTCAGGAAAAAGCCTCTTTCCTTCTCTTTTTCTCTTCTTTTGAACAAACTTTAAAAAGACTATAGGGATAAACCATCTTTAATAAGCCTTAAATCCTGTATGAATCACTGTTAAAGATAAAAACTTTTCAGCTTAAGTATCTAGCGACATTTTCTGAATAATAACTTTCGTTTCAAGAGATCACAACGACAATTCCAAAATATCAAACAAAATCCTCCTCATTGTTCATTGTTCCTCTTCCACAAGTACTCAGCTGACGCGACTGCTTCTCGCGTACACGGAATTCGAACGCAGAGAAAACAAACATGACGACTCTCCGTTAACAAGCCTCGAAGCCATAAAAACGTCCGCATTATGCACATTGGAACATGCTCAAATATTTTCGCAAAATCGTCGATAGCACGCGGGGAGTCAGCTGACGGTGCGTGCAGCTCCGCGAGGGTGGAGTCAAAGCAGCGAGAAGGGGAGTTGGGTCTGAGTGCTGGTCGACGCAGCGCCGCTGCAAATACGCGGCGATCATAAACGCTCCTGACGCGACGTCGACGCGGCATCAGAGGGAGCCCCGCACGACCGTTTGAACATCTCACCCCGGCACAACCCTCTTTCATCGCGCACGAGTGTGTGTGTGTGTGTGTGTGTGTGTGTGTGTGTGTGTGTGTGTGTGTGTGTGTGTGTGTGTGTGTGTGTGTGT
>JAWWEN010000183.1:0-35968 GCA_035582955.1 Sycophila texana | reverse complement strand
ATTATTTATATTATTGTTTATGCGATAACCTCTAAACCGAATCTCCGCGCGCGAAGCGCGCGCCTGATCTAGTTATTTTATAAAACGCGAGTGTATAAGTATCTTTTAACATCAAACTTTTCAATTGTTCATATTCTTTATGCAGGCGTTTGCTTAAAAAAATTGTTCATGTTTAAACAAATATGTTAATCTAATTTCTCTTTTTTAGACGAAGAGATAAGATGCACTTCGAATCGGAACTTACCAGTGGACATTCAAAATAAGCGCGTAAAGGTAATAATCGTTCATCGTGGAAAGGGACGAGATAACGAGGCAGCAATGGGTGCGAGGCTTCCCTGCATTATCCTTTTTTCGAAGTCACCGCGGGTGTGTGTGCACAGTTCTTCGGTGCATCTTCTGCAGGAGGCTCGAGTGCACGTGTAAACAAGAGGACGAAGGGAGGTACGGTAGTCCTTGAGTGCACGTTCATTTGGAGATAATTTGACGGGCTTCAGTTGTACAAATCGATGGAATTTACTTGGGTGCAGTGTGTGTATTTTCTTCTGAATCTTTCGTTCACGACTGTCTTTTATTTGAATTTATGAATTCTCCCCTTTTGAATTTTTTTATAAAAATAACGTAAAAAGTTAAGTTTAAGGAAATTTTTTAATTAACAAATTAGTACTTTTATATTGTTTTATTCAAGTTGTAATTTAAAATATGTTGGTAAGGTCAATTAATTATTAAATCAAGACTCTGATACAGATACTTCGATATTTCTTTTATTACCTCTACTAAATCATTTTTTATGCTGTCGAGCAGTGCCGTTAGGAGCGAAATTTACACATATAATGAAGGCAAGATGTTAAACTAAATAATTTACAAACACAATGGCGAGGATGACTCTGAACTCCGCCGGAGTAAATCACCGCGGACGTGAAGTGGTCCACCAGTCGGATCCCCCGTTGAGTATTACTCGGCAAGAATAGTGGGTGTGTTGCTTGCAGAGCTGCGTTACAACACACGACGTGCCGAAAATGATTCAACTCTTAATCGAGTAACCCTTTGCAATTTCTTTAATGTAATTTACAGATACTTAACTCGCACATTGCGCGTTGATCCGTGGGTGTACGAGTCAAGGTTTTTCATTGTAAAAAGCACAACTGGTTAAAATAAACTGCTTCGGGTGATATAAGAAATCGAAACGCACGAAATTTATCCGTTCTAATTGAAAATGAATTTTTTTATCGCAAATCTCATCGGTATGTAGAATATACTTTTAAATAGCAACTAAAACGCCCGATCATCGAGTAATTGATCAATTTATTTACCATAGATACAATTGAAATTAACATCAATTGAATAGAGCCTTAATTGAATCTCTGATACTCCAAATAGTGAACGCACATATTTAAAAAAAATATGTTTAAACTCACCATTCAATAGACTTTTAAATCTTACAAAAATTAACTAGGATTCTTTATTAACTCAATTGTACACTGAAAAAAAATTAATAAGTATATAAAGAAGAATATGATCGGGAGTATATTTTTGATTAAATTTTTGTTTTCCACCTTCGAACAAAGGTCCCCCGGCAAAAGAGAGAAAGATAAAGTCGACGGAGGAACGCAGGCGCGGAGTAACGTCATCTTCTCGTTTCCACCTTTTTCGGAGCGCTTTCGGTGTCTCCCTTTCCTCGTGTCCCCCGCGAGGCTCTTCGCGCGCGCCAAAGATGGTCAAGCGGCCAGGCGACTCTCGAGGCCCGAGGCAGATGCAGCGGCGAGATTGATAAAGATAATGAACCCGCGCTCGCGCTGCCCGGCGTAACGGTACGCGCCAAAGTGCTCGGCTTACACGCCTCTGCGCGGAGCGCTGCTCGAGATTCCACTCCTACGCGGCCGACCCTCTCGGCCCCGACGTTTATCTCTGCCGTGTAAAAACTTACGGGTTGAAGGAAAAAAAGGAGGAGGAGGAGCTGAAGAGAGAAAAAACTGAAAGTGACTTTTTCTCTTGCTCGTGCTGATTTGATTCTAGATTTCAGATTTTGTAATGACGCTCCAGAAAGCTTAGGTTACTCTTGGTTTAAAGTGAAAAAGCATTTTTCTTTTTTTGTGTCATTCTTTTTATGTAGGAAGAAAGTTTCTTACTCTAAGTTAGAGATGTACAGATGAGCTTTTTTTTACTTTAACACTTGTTAACGGAGAATTTTTACTGGACCAGCCTTGTAACTTTTATGGAAAGCTTCTCTGTTATTTTTACAGAGCTTTTCTTGTAAAAACATACGAAGTTTAGCCGACAATTCAATATTTAGATAAAAAATACAGCAATTGTCCAGTAAAAATTTCCAGTACTTGCAGTAAGACGATTGTCTTTTATAATTTTTAAGGGGAGATTTTCCATAATTTTTTCAGTGTCTCCATGTTTAATAAAGAACCACAAGAAAAAGCTTCGATGGAATATTTTTTTTATTTATCCAGTACAAAAGGCAACCGTAACCGAGAAGCTAGACTGTATCTCGTCGGATCGCACTTACAGCATCTCTCGAAACTAGTTTACGGCGATAATAATCCAACCGCGCCTCAGTCGCTATCGGGGATATATCGGCCCGCGGCGAAACATTTTGATAACAGGCGCGTCGACAAAGGCGAACGCAAAAGGACGTAACGAGAGGAGATCGTGCCGAGCGAGGGGACGAGGCGAGGGGGAGTCGGAGAAGCTCGGGATCGCTCTTTGTCAACCAGCGTCGGGGCATTAATATTTACTCCCGTCGCAGCTCTCGCTCGGTATATATACGCGGTGCGCAATTTTTTTTTTTTTTTTTTTGCGGCCTCCCGGAATTCTTGCCGCCGGTATATAACCGTTTGCCGAGCTCGCCTTTTCGAGCTGCTTTTATTTGCATTTGATTTTCTTCACCTTTTTGGGAAGGGTTAGTGCGTCTGCTATATTGTACTTATTTTTAACTTACTTCGATGATAATGACATCAATTACCCATTAATTTAAATTTAATTAATGCATCATACATCTTATACATATTATGTGCAAATGAGCAAGAGCCCGCGTAAATTTATAAAATAAAAAATAAAATAACAAAAAATGCGATTTCATAGAAATAGAATTATATAAACGTAACCCTCCCTTAAGAGATGTCACGTGCCGCGTAGCTGCGTGAATTGCAGCTTCGCTCCAATTTTTATTCGCCAAGCCGATCATAACACCGAGCGAAAAATAAAACGAGCAGAATAACGCGAAGATCCCTCGGAGAGATAGGACCTTCGCAGCAGAAGGTATGAGGTATATATAGGCATATACATAGTGCGTCCCCGTCGATACTTTCGAGTCACCGCGTATAATGAATCCCCGTGCGGCGGTGGGCGCTTGCTCGAGGCCTGCGGGCCGCAAAAGGGAGCAAAGAGAGCGAGCCGCTCGCGCGCCGACTGATTTATCGGCGGTTCGACGGCGGCCCTTCGCGACCATCGGCGATCCTCCTTTTTCGTCGCCTCCCTATATTCCTACCTCCGCTGATGCCCCTCTTCGGCCGGGGCCAACCTAATAACCCGAGAGGCGCGCGCCGATTTTTGTCCCCCGGGCGGGCGCATAAAGAACGCGTCGCCCCGCGCGATTTCTCAACTTCGGAGCGCTCCGCTCCTTTTTAGATATGCGCATGTTTCTTTTCAATTAAACGGCATCTCCCGCCCCTGCCGTATTCCCGCGTGCCGTGCTGACGCCCATTATTTCATCCTGACGGCGCAGTTTATAATCCGCGCGACATCTCGAACGGACTTCTCTCGATTTTTTCTTTCTTTTTTTTCAATGCACCCTCGATGCTTTCGTTTGTTTATACGGGGGAGTTCATTTTTTTTAACACATTGGATTCCGCTGCTCGATTCGATTTAATGCCCCAATTCTTGAGATGTGGGGAATACTTTCTTAGCTGAGGGACATTTCTTTTATCTTATTTATTCTTTTTTTATTGTTTATACTTATATAAAAGGTATAAAAGTCCTTAAACTTGAACACTAAAAATTGCAATTGCTAATTCATTGAATAGTAATAGAGAAGTAACAAATTTTGTAATTTGTAACATGATAACGTGTATTATAAATTTATTCCTTTAAAAAATTGACTTTGCTCTATCATAAAAAATTGCTTTTTAAAAAACACTATAAGCTCGAAAAAAGCGCGTGATCAAAAAATTTTCCAAGAAACACTAATTAATCATGGAAAAAGTGTCGGCGACGTCCGCGTTAATAATCAAGTCTTCGAACAATACTTTAATATGTTTCGTCGAACATTACAATTTTTCAGAAACTTTTTATTTTTAATTCAAAACTGCAAAAATTGTGTTTCATTCTATATATTTGATATTTCAATGGATTATTTTTTTTTAAATTAGTTGCAGTTATCTTATATGCAAGGTAAATTTAAGTTTAGTCATAAGTATATAAACTATAAAAACCGATAGCGAAAAATACCGAAAGAGTACAATTAACGAAACGATAAAACTAAGGAAAGTGATAAGTGCAGAAGGTTAAAAATTCTGAATGATACACTAACTGGTATATTATACTTAATATATATCAATTCTGTTCTTATTGCTTTCGGTAGTTTTACCGTTTCGTTATTTGTACTCTTTCGGAATTTTTCGCTATCGGGTTTTATAATTTCTGTACTTATGACTAAACTTAATTTTACCTTTCTGGAAAAATCACCCTACCCCACAGGCCCTCATAATTAGTTTATTTATGTATTTTTGTACCATAAAAAATTGGATAACAAAGTCGAACGTTTGAAAATAATTAATTCATATAAATTCCCCTTAAGTGTTGCAGTATTTTTTAAATCGTCATCAACATGACAAGACTTCCTCTATGAAGAAACTATAAACTTCGTTCTGTGCTCGTCCTCGCTAAATAATCAAAAGACATTTAAAATTGAATGTTACATAAATACGAAGTCTTGATGTTATTGTAAAACTATTAAAAGGAGGCATTAAAAGAATTTGATAAAAATATCAACACCGATTAGAAGCACACTAATTGTTGTTTTGAAGGTAAAAACTTGACAGTATGGTTTGAAAAAGCAGTTAAGCAAAAAGTGCAACTTTTAAGCCTCTGTGAAAAAAAGGGTATTTAGCAGTTGATAAGAACATACTAAAACAACAAAGCAGTCACCTTATTTCGTCTCGTCTGTTGAGCCATGGCAAAACAAATAAAATTGGTCGTACTGTTTTTTCTATTATTACAGGATGCCTACTGTACACGTGACAAGCGTGGCATTACTGATTTTATTATACCTGGTATAAATATAGGAGACATAGCAATAGACGCATTAAAAGATCTGATATTTGGAGCTCCAGTCGATAAAGATCAAATAATTATAAATCAACAGCTTGAGCATATGGAAATGACAAGATCAGTCATTAGTTTATCTCAAAAAATTATTGTAGCAGTAGAGAATGCACCCGAATTGACTGTTTTGGTTCAGTCATTGCAAAGATTGCCTGAGTTGTTAAACAATATTGATGGTGCTTATAGACAGTATGAAGTTTATCAATTATCAAAAAGAAATGGATCCGATTACCGAGTTCATGATTTTGCACAGCGTTCGGCAAGCCGCTATACAGGTCCACTAAAGGATGTACTTTCATTATATTCATTAGTAGTTCCTGCATCAGGAGATCAAAGGCCATTGAAAAATGATGACTACTCTTTACTGGGCTTGATGACCAAACATGTAAAAGTGAGTATTGCAATACGTATTTCTGTGTTTACTATCTGAGAAGCAGCATCCTAAAATTGCAAGGCTTCTTTATTTGGTATGCAATTTTATACGTCATAAACCTTGATGCATAAAAGTTTGTTCAATTTAGGGCTATAGAAGAATGTGTAACGAATTTAAATCTCAACAATTGATATTACTCACTCTTCTACAAACTGTGACGATAGCCGAATTGAAAGCGCTATTGATTATGGACTATTCCAACCGATTGTTAGCTGAGACTGAAAAAGGTTTCTTTCTATTTGTCTTACATAATAACTTCTCTACATGCTACAAAGGTTTTATATAAACTGTTTTAGTTGATTACCAGGCTGAAATAGATGAAATAAACAACAATCTTAAAGATCGTTTAAAAAGATTGTCACATGCATTCCAAAATTATATGAGTAAAGCATCGCGCGAAGTTTGGCGATGTGATCCTCAAAATCATAAAGAGGGTAATTTTTTAAATGATGGAACATACAAATTTCTTAAATTTCTATAACCAGTTGGTACTGAAAATTACTTACATTATTTTAGGTACAACATATTTTCTAATGCAAAACTTTCAATACTATATTGCACGAGAGATCGAAATGAGTTGGGCAACAAATTGCTATTACGACTGTAGTGCTTATTATACTAAGCAGACCAAATGCATGACTTACAAAAATTACATTCACGGCGACCGTTAAGTATAATTAGTTCTCATTCTTAATCTAAAATACATGTATTTTTAAAATAGAAATTTAAAAAATCTGTCAAATTCAATTTATGAACCAAGTCATATGAAAAAGTTTTTTATCATTCTCTACATTAGTTTTACTTTATTCTTCTAGTTTCCTCTAGGCGCATATGGGTTTTTTTGTAGATTTGCTCATTTGTGTTTTTCAGACGTGTCACATACAATATTAGTCAAATTTTTAGATAATATTTTTGTAATTTTTCGATTACAAAAAATGGGCTTTAGAAACACATTTGTACATTTCAGGCAATTAAAAATTGATAGCATATGCAAAAAGTGTTGGATTAAAATTGCTTGTTTTCTAAACATTCTAAAAACATATTTTTAGCTAATCGTGAAGGTTACGCTAAGTTTATTTCTGCCTGTACAAGAGTACGCATGTGTGCTGGTCAACTGCATAATTGCCACGATAAGTTTTCTTCTAACGATGTTGTTCGGACTTGTCCAGCCGTAAGTAGGATTATACAATAATCAAATAAAAGATTCGAAAAACAAATGCGTAATAAGTTGATTTTCAATACCAGCCAAAAAATAGCATTCGCAGATATGAGTATGTAGAAGGTAATAATCGTCGATATGGACCAAATGACGTTAAATGCAAAACACAAATGACTTCTGATAAGCGTGAAACTTATTCTTTCCGAGATTGTGAAATTTGTCTATGTCTTTGCGATGACAGTGAGTCACCTAGGTCAGATCAAAAAATCAATCTTCGAGCAGCTACAGCCGATAAGGATCAGTATGTATTTTAAAATAAAAAGAAAAGATACAATCATCTAACCATTTTGAATATACACTGAAAAAAATAGTGTACTAAAATTGACGTACTTAAAAATTTATAAGCCAGTTTAGCATCATTTATTTCAAGCTCGATTGTTATGGCCACTTTTCGTCCCTGAAAACCGGGGCGAAAATAGAATACCTACATTTTCCGAAAATGCATTTGAGGGGCGAAGGAAAAATTATCGGGGCGAAAGTAAAATTAGCGAGGCGAAAGTAAATTTTTGTGGGGCGAAAGTAAAATTGTTTTAAGTTTTGTTAATAAGTTTTAAGCTTTTTTTTAATTTAAATTTAATTTTCTGCTTGGATACATTTTTCTCTTTAATAAAGTCAGGGCAATACTTAATTGTTCTGTAGTGTGTAAAAATTACCAAACAGGAGAGAAATTTAAAGTCTCATAAATGTTACCATGCTGTCTGATAAAAATTAGTTAATGGTCAGTCACGGAGCAGGTTACGAAACTTTTCATCTAAAATTTCTATACAATTTCTCTCAGTACATTGATAAACTCTTTTAATAATTTTTAATTTATAGAATCTTAATTTTATCTTACAATCCTAATTTTTGTCATAGTATAATCACGAATATCAGATGGCTTAAAAAAGACCACACATTGCACTTACAAATAGAGCAAGGAAAACTACTTACCAGAGGAAAAGTAGATCCAGACTCAGTTCATTGGAAAGACATTCAAGAGCCCCGAGGTAAAGAAGATCTGGCTTTTATGCATTATGTGAATTTACGAGGATTTCTCTTACAAGATGTTGAGCTGATTAAAGACCAAGTGCTTGCTGGTGTCAAACTGACAACTGTAAAACACTGGGGTACCAATTTAATTACTTTCCAACTACTTCCGTTAGCTTATGACTACGTGTCCGGCAAATTAAACTATTCGACACCGTTTTATGAGGATCCTGATGCCTCGGTTGACCAAGGCCTTTGGAATAAGACACCTGAAAAAATATCAGCTAGGTAAAGCGACGATATTTATTATTCATACATCGTTTTAAAAATGAAAATGTAACCTTATTGTTTTTAGTGAATGTGGGATTGGTTCTGCTAGGGTACCATCTAAATCAGTAAAACCTTCGATGGCTATATGTGAAAACCAGTTTATTCGACTAACAATTACAAATTTTGATACTGACGCGGGGCAGAATACAATACCATTTTTTGATATGCAAGACAACGTTATTGATCCACCTACTCCAATAACTGGCGCAGGAATATATTATAAAAGAATAGGCGAATATGGTGGATTTTTAGGTCTCAAACTAATTACGCTTGATTACAGCCCTTTTATAGTAGAATCAGTTCATGATTCATAAATAATTTGATAATTGATTTAATGTCTTGCGGTTATTGGGTGAATTAATAAAATAGCACTGAAAAATTTGTTCTTTTCGATTTTATTTTTCCTTTTTTCGATCCTTTTTATGAATATTCCATTAATTTCTTATAAAGAGATTATTTATTAAAACATTGAATTTTTTATCGTGTTATAAAATTTGCAGAAATCTCTGAGAAAGCATTGTGCTAGTGCAATTGGCAGCGTTTTTTACCAGGGACGTGTTGAAAGTTTATCGCAATAACATTTAGAATGGGGCCTTGAAATTTTTGAAGAAGTCGGAGAATAAGAATATCAACTACGAAGTAATTTAGCTTAATAGCTTTATTTAAAATAAGTTTATCAATGTTCACATTTTACAGTTTAAAAAAAAAATTATCTAGCTTGGTTTAGGCCGAATCGAAGAACTGGAAATTTTACTACATTGTTAAGTAATAAAATTGCAAAGGCGGCAAAATTAAAACTGAAAAATATATCGTAATCACACAAAATTTAAATATTTAGATAAAAATATTAGACCTATTAGAAAAAAACCGCTGCCAATAGATTGACACGTAGCTTCCTCCAACTTAATTTGATACTTCCTTTTTTTAATTTAACAATAAAATAATCTATACAATTTAAAATTCTTTATATTCATTTTAATTTATAAAATTAAAAATTAAAATATACTCTCAAAATTATCATCGTAAAAACCTTCATCGTAATAAAATTAGAGCAATCAAGCTCGGCGATCAGCGCGCTCAAAGAAACGAGGGACAAATCGGCCCTCGATTATGAATCGAGGCCGCTCATAAACAAGCAATCATCCCGCGGCAATCAAAGCGCCGCTGCGCGGTTTTCTTGCGTCCCTGGAAATGTCATAATTCCCAATGCGTCGCGCTCGCGCCTAATTGCAGCGCACGCGCGTGTCTCCCTTCTCTCCCGTGGGGACGCGCATGAAAAGCCGACCGACGATGCAAAAAAAAAAGATCAAACTCGTCTGGGACCCCTATAAGGTAATACGCGGCCCGCCGGGTGCGTTCTAGGAAAAACCGGGGGACCAGCTCTCGCGCGCGACTCTCGTCGTCCTGGAGACGCGTGCGACGCTTTTTCCCGCGGTATGCACCTGCGAGCGGGACGCGCGCGCCTCCCTTTTTTTTTTGCCAGGGAACCAAGGTGCGAACGATGACGGACACCGTCGGGGACCAGTCGGACTCGTCGCTCTACTGCGACTGCCAGGAAACCGCGGAGGGCGAATCGACCGCCGAGTTTTTCGATGGTAGGAGCTGCAGTGTGAGTAATTGCTTTTTTAAAGCTACTTTTTTAGGGGAGTTTTGAGGATTTCGCGAAATGAGGATTTCAAGAATTGAAAGTGATAAGAAACATAATTGAGGTAGTATTTGATGATAATTTAGCTGTAAGTAGTTTATTTTAAGTTTTTTTGGTAGGTTTGTTATTATTTTTTACCGTGGATTATTTGTTTATAGGTTAGACAATGTTTTTCTTATAAAAAGTTTTTATGTAAATAGCTGCTTCTAGGATGAAATTTAAGGCACTTGTTTCTACCAGAGTAAAAGATATTTTTCAAATTTGAATCGATTCTGAAAAGGAAGTCAATAAAGCAAATATAATAAAAAAATTTTTAAGTTACTGTTTACATAAAATACAGTTTCTTTAAAATTTGCACCTACAATAAAAAAAAAAAATTATTAACTAAAAGTTTGCAACTTTTTTTTTTTATACTATATTTTTCTTGCTATACTCGCGGAAGAGATCTTATACAGGCAATATTTCACGTCAATTAAAAATTTATAGTTTCAATATTAATGTAAACAATTCATATATACGACGCTCCCTCTCAAAGCGTGCGCATACAGCAACGGACGCTAAATTTAAGTTATCAAATTGATTTATACCTAGAAATCGAATTGAATTCCCTCTTATCACTGCATCGTTCTTGGACGCAATAAATCCTCATACCTCGATATTTTTCCCCTCCACATAATTAGATCGTTCCTTCCGAGAAGCCACACATCATCCTCGAATCGTTATCATCAAAAAGCGAACATTTAGTTTCCCCTTAACTGCATCATCGCCCAATCATCCAAACCCTTATCGGCGCGTCCCGCTGCCCCTCCGCGCGGCTTACCCATAACTCAGGCCCTCCCCGGCGATAATCCGGTCCCTGGCACTCCGGAAGGCCCCTTATCGCCTGCGCTCGCCGACGCGTGAATAAACGATGCGCGCGTCGCAGCCAAGGGTGACGACGGACGGCGAAGAAAACACGCGTCGCCGCCGAACAAAGAAAGGGCCGCCCTCCCACCTCCGGCCGGGGGCCATGTGAAACTCGGAAGTTTCCCACACGCGTAATGAAAGGGGGGGAACCCCCGTGCCTTGCTCGGCCCACTTTTGACGCGCGACCTGCACCCCTCGCGGACCGACTCGACGCGTGTCCCTCTCTTTCTATTCTCTTAGCGATTCTCTTTTATCTAAATTTGAGTAAGTGGAAATATACTATTAATTTTAAAGTAGTTACATGATTATTCACTGCAAATTAATTAATTTTTACTGATTTACAGTGAAAATTCATTTATTCATAGTGATAAGTGTGCAATTGATTTAAAATTAGTGGAATTTTCACTGAATCAAATTTAGACAGTTAGCTCGAGATTCGGAAGGGACGCGACTTGAGGAAATTTATCGCTATCTTATTTAGAGGAGGCTGAGTCATGGAAATTACAGGGAAATTTATGGGGAGCGAGTTTATTGGGAGATGAACGCACTTGTGCGAGGCTGAAGTGTGACTATTAAATATCACTTTTTTGTATGTTTTTTTCTGGCGAGAAAGCGATGAAATGTTCTCAAAATAAACTCTCTAAATGTGAACAAGTGGTAAGCCGCTCGTGAAGTTTCACTTATATAATTTTTTTATTTTTAAAATTTTATTTATTACATAATAACCGTTTCATTTTGTTACTCAATAAATGATATATAATGGTTTGCATTAATGATTAAAGAAAGGCCTCGTTACTTTTTCGTATTTAGAAAAAGAAGGGAGTTACTCGAGGCTGAAATTTTAGTCATACGAAATTTAAAAAATTAAAAGGACGCAAAGGTATCGAAAAAAATTCTGCGTAAATATTAAATGAAACTTCGTTGTACCAAAGGGCTCGGATGCACGCTTCTCATCAATCAGCGTCGCGCGGTCTTAAGAGCTCATGTGCGAGCTGGCGCATCTGCTAACGAGGCTAGCGATACCCAGACGTACTTACTGAATCTCGCCGCAAAAACTCCCCCGAAAGTATAAAGTCCGCAGTCGGACAAAAAGATCGAAAAGCAATCGCGCCGTCGTCCGGCGTTTATTTTTTCAAAGCGACGCGCGCGCGCGAGAGGGCAATTGGTAGCCAAGCACAAGGTGGTCGCGCGCGCCGGGGCCGTCTTCTCCCCTCGTGCACAAACAGCCGGGGTCGACGTCACGTGTCGGCGCATGTGCGGGGTGCGCACGTGAAATTGCGCCGAGCGTGGGAAACATCACCTATGCCATCCGAGGGAAACCGGGGAACCCCACTGTACAGTCTTTATACATATATATATGTGCGCGGGGCTTGTACGCGGGGTCAGCGCGTGCATCGCGTTATGGGAGATTGATTTTTTTCTTCTTGCTTTTGATGTCAGGGGGAATTGTATATGCTATAGAGCGGTGGGGAGGATGTGGGGCGATGTTTGGCTCGAGCTTGACGCCGGTGGTTGCGCGGCTTTTAATGTTTTGAAAAGCGGGGGTGTGATTTGTTAGGGAAAATAATTTAAATTGTATTTATTTTCGTTGGATTTCGTGAGTACTTTTATAGTTCGTTTTCTAACAATAAAAATAAAATTTTAAAGTTTATTTATTGGAAGCTTATGTACATTATTGAAAAAAAAATATTTATAATACTTTGTAGGTGAAGAATCAGACCGAAGAATGTCGGCAAATTTAAAAAATCGTATACAACTATCGAGAAAAAGGGATCCTTCAAATTCTTGAAGATTCATTCACACCAGCAAAACAACATACCACTCCGCCTTTAACGCAATTATCATTTCCACAGCTATTTTACAGAGCCCCGCGCCGAAAATCGCCCAATTAACGCCACCCGAATCCGGCCAACTTTCTATTCGAAAAAATATTCCACTTTTCTCGTAAATCAACCAATAAAGCCAGAGCCCTCCTCTCATTTTCACCCTCGAGAATTCGGGAGGATCCCGCACCGCCGGAGGGGCCGGCCTCAGCTCGCGAAACCGCGCAATAAATATAAAAACATCCGCAGCCCTCGAGTCGCGGGTTAAGCGGCGGCCTCGGAGCGATTAGGCCCGCGGCCAATACCTGGCCCGGCCAATTTTCGGGTGGGGGGATAATCGCGGCCCACGCAAGACGGAAATTAGCCGGAGACATTCCGGCGCTTTCCCCCGAGCGAGAGCCGCGTTCCCCGAATACCAGACGCGCGCCCAGCACTTTTCTGCACGCCAGCTCGTAGGAGGCCCCCCCCTTTTTCGGGGGCCCGCGTGCGAACCCACCACCCGTCGGAATTCGCCCAGATCTCGCGCCTCGCAAGCCCCCGGAGGACACGTGCGTGTCTCATAGCGTCGGTGCTGAATGCCGAATTTTTTAATATTTTTTTTTTGTGCTTTGAATTTCGGGTCTTGCTATTTCGTTCCAGTCCGCACTGTTCCTATTTTTATACATACGGTCCTCGTGCTTCCCTCGGGTTCTTCTTCTTCTTTCTTTGTTTTGTTCTTTTTTTGTCCTGCGCTCCCTACCGACGCACTTGCTTGATATGCGCATTCTTTTGTAATTGCATGTAAATGTCCCTCATTGTGAGTCAAATTTTTGCGCTCGCCCTTGTAGTGTCGTAATGATAGCTTCGAGCTTCTACATGGGTTTAGGAGTTTAAATGTCTCGGCTGTTTTATGAATAATTTTTATTCTTGCCCCTTATTTTCGGAATTGAGTTTGTGCATCTATTTTTGCGTGGTTCACATAGTTTATACTGGTCAGCTTTAAGTCCTACGTTTTGATGGACCAGAATTATCTAATTGTGGAATGACTAGAAATGTATACATTTTTATTTTACTAATATTAATTTTTAATGATTTTTTTTATACTTTCAGTAGTATATTAGTAGGATGGAATTACTTTCGGGGACAGCTCTTCCTTTTTTATTTGAGAAAGTAATTTAATCCGCAGCTACTGCACTACGGTTAAATCAAAATAAATTGTAGATGGCTGATAATTAGTTTAATAAGCAAACATAATTACCAGAGCCGAAGGAATTATTCAATAGCCTCGGGACATTCTCAACTCCTTCATCGCATTACTGCCACGAAATTTCAGAAACCGAAAGTCAAGAAAGATTTTATTTATTTATTTAAATGATCAAACAAGCTTAACAGCTCAATAAAAATGAAATACACATAATAAAAAAAAAACTAAAAGTTATTAGTGAATGAGTAAGAATCAATTAATCGAGGACAATTTTCAGACAAAACCCCGAGTGACAAAAGCAGAAAAAGAGGCAACTGACTACCTGTGCTCGCACCGGATCCCGGAGTTCTTCAACTTCCTGATCGGCCACCTCGTCGCCGATCAGCCGGAGGATCCGAACGGGTACCTGTTCGATCTCCTGGATAAGTGCCTGCTCTTCAGGTCTGGCCTCGTCGAGCCGCCGTTACTCTTCGCTCCGCGGTAATTCAAGAGCCTCGGGGGCCTTCCTCCCTTCTCTCTTCTTTCTCTCTTCTCTCTCCCCGAGTGTATATATACGCGCACGAACCGCTCGACTCTCTCCTCTTCATCTCGCCGCTGCACGCGGCATGCCTTTCGCGAAGAGGTGCCGCGACCGGGGAGATGCAACGGTCATTAAGAGGCTCACGTACGCGCAAAGAGCCCGCGACTGCAGTACCCGCTAAGCTGCTGCTTTACCTCGGGTTCAATTCAACGATGGGTATATTAAATTTTCGACGACGCTCTGGGTTACTTGCGCGTTTAATGAAGTCGATATTTGCAAACAAATATTTGCCCCTCTAAAGAAATTGAAGGGAACATTTTTTTTTTTAATATGTACATACACACTTTGTAAAATTTATGTTTATTTTGGGATGTAGAGTGTTAGTCTACGAGGGAATGAAAATTTTATGTGAAGTTTATTGAAGGTAAGTGATTGGCGTATACTTGTCCATTTAGAGTTTATTGTTATCACTAAATTAAAAAGTTAAATTAAACTATAATTCCACATAGCATTATAATAAATTTGATAAATATTTAAAAATTTACTAGCCACTATAGGTTTTTCAAAAATAATTACCGCACTACAATTTTATAAAATAATTGTACTTAATCAAAAAGTACCACCTTTTAATAAAAAAAAAAGTATACCACCTATAATTGAATTAATTTAAATAAAATAGTAAAGTCAATACCTCAACGTAAACAAAATAATCGCAATTAAAAATCGCCTTAAAAGCGAGCGCATAAGAATTCCATCTACTTGCTTCTTCGTGTATATAAAATAAAATTGCGTTTGGCTTTCGTCCTTGTCACTCGCAGTTTTGCAGTCGCGTTAAAAGTTCATCCGCGACAAACGAGTTCGGGGAATCGTCCGCTTTGAAATTTCGCCCACTTCGCTCGGGGAGCGACGTACATAATCGCCCGCTTCCGACCGATCGTCCGTCGAACGACTCATTACGGTGCCCCGCGACAATTGGCTTTTCGAAAAGCCGAAACCAGGCCGGGGTGAGCCGACACGAAAAAAGTCACCCCGGAAGCGGGTGCGCTGCAAAAAACCGGCCGGCCGTGGACGCCAAAAGGTGATTCATTTGCGCCGATGGGAGTACGGCGGCTCATTATTTCGGGCTTAATTGCGTTATGATGACAGCATGGGATTCTCGTCGGCAATCAAAAACACTTTTGCCCGCGGTGCACTTATGTACTTTTAATATTCTTATAGCGTGAGATTATTAATTTCAATCCCTTTCATGGCCGTTGTTTATAAAACTTTTTGCGACGCTAATACGTCGTCCTAAGTATACCCTTTGATTAAAAATAAAGTTCATTCTTTTAAAATTATATATCTAAAAAATTTGAACTACTCGAAGTTTCATTGGAAAGTTTAAAGAATAAAATTATAAACATGATTTCCGAGTAGTTTGCTTTCTAAAACGAAGAAATTGAAGAAACCGACAAGAAAAGCAGAACAAATTAATGGGAGTGATTGATTCGCTACCGAGAAAGACCCTGAGCTTTTTCGAAAAAAATAAATAATAAACATTAAAATTCTCGTCGATTCAAATAGAGCGAAGGCTGTCGGAATTCTTCACCTCGGCCGAAGGGGCCGCCTCATAAACTGCGCGACGGGGACCGCAGCTCGGGCCCATCAACGGTAATGAGGCATTACGACCGAGTCACGCAAAAATCGAAAAAAAAAAAGAAGCACACGCCCCGGTAGTCGGAGCCCTATATCTATACTAGTAGTGCAAGCTGCGGCAGCGAGGGACACGCGCGGGCCCCGGAACACGAAAAATTGCGGCGCGTTTTCAAATTATCGGCCGAGCCCCGGGCTTTTTCGCGGTAATCCACCCTCAATTCCGGCTTTGTCGCCGCGGCCTCGCCGCAAAATGAGACGCACTCTCCTCCTGGAACCCGCCCATTCGCGAGGGAGAAGGGACGAGGGGAGACGAGCGACAAGACTGCGCAACCTTGGAGACGATCGCGAGGATGCTCGGTCTACTTTTCGCTGGATTCTCGGACGAGCGGCGACCTTATTTTCGATAAGTAAGCTCATTAGCCGAGGACTCGTCCAGGCGATCCCGTTTTTTCATTGCGGATCATTGAGTATCTCGAAAATCGAAGCCAGTTGTTACGGTAACGTGAGCTTATTGCTTATTGCGAAATGAGGGTCTTTATTTCAAAGGAGTATAATTTTTATCTTCAAGGTACTTTTTGCAATTTAAAATTATTTTACGTTGGCTACTTATTGGATTAAATTTTTTTTACGCGTACGTAATTGCCGGGGCAGTTTATTAATACCTCGAGACAAATATTGTTATATTAAAATTACTACTTTTATTTTGTACTGAAGTGACGATAAACATGAAATACTTCAGAAATTAATGTAGCTTCTTTAGAAAATGTTAATGTTTGCTTACGTTTACAAATTTACTATCAAATTTACTAATTTTTATAATTTTCGTTTAATAAAGACTGTAGTAATTTTTAACGAAACTTTTTTCAAAAATAACTAAAAATAAAAATTAATACAAAAAATTATTTATGAAATAAAAACACTGAAACAGAGTGAAAATACACTTATATTGAGAAATGAAATACATAAATTTTCACAGAGTGAATGGAATAAGCGTGATTTCATTAATTCATTAATTCCACAATTTTTTTTTATTACTTTCAAAAGATAAGAAAAGACCAGGATGCAAACGCGGTGCCGACAATCACCGCAAATGACACGGAGCGCGTCTGAAAAGTCAAAGGCGACCGATAAACTTGTAATTTAGCATCGTGGAAGATTGCGCTAGTCGCGGATCCAAATCAGCGAACGACAATGAGGCTCGACTGCGACTCTCTCACTCTCTCTCTGTCAGTCTCTTCTCCCCTGACGCCCCCTCGACAGGCCATTTTCTAAATTGCAAAATAAACGCCGTTCGCGTTTCGCCTTCTTATTCCCATCTGCCTCGCGCCCCCGTAATCGCTGCCTCCGAACGTCGCCGGCGTCCGCTCCTCCTCCCCCGTAATGACAGGTGCCTAGATTGTCTCTCCGGATCTCGGCGCTCCGCCGGGCCCCGGCTCTTTCATTGTTATTTGCTGAACATCAGTCGCAATCGTTTTCACCGCGAAAAATGGGATAGGCATGCGCCCGAAGAGAGGCGTCGCGCCGACCTCCCTTGCCGCGCACTTCGTTCCTTTTCTTTCCTCGTTTACTTTTAGTCGAGGTACCGGCTTCGGAATATTGCAGCAGCCTGATGCACTTTTTTTTTCTTCGTTTCAAGTTCTGCAAATATATCTTTTAAGGTATAATGGTCTGTGGGTAAATATGATTAATCACACCACTTTTGAATGAAAAAATTAAATACACACATTTAACATATATGAAATTATTTGATAATACGTTTTTATATTTTTCATCTGATACTAAAATTTTATTTTATCATAGATATTATTCATAGTAGATGGTCACTGGAACTAAATATACCTTTCCTGAATAGTCCACTAAATAAAAAACAAAAAAAATTCGACAAAGACATAGAATCCGTATAGGAGCCCCAATAAGCGAGGCTTAGCATCACCTCGGCTCATCTTGTGATCCGCATATAGTGGAACGCGCGCCTCATTAAAATCCTACAAAATCGGCCGAAGGTTCCATCTTTTCCCCCGAAACATTCCAATTAAATCGGCGAACCCTCAGGAGCGCGTCGCCCCCGAGCGATGAAGGATTCGATCCTGAATTTCAATCGGTTATCGGCCGGGACCCTCGTTAAAAAGTTACGGACTCGGGCCCGCGCAGGCAAATCGAGCGCTTTTTTGTGCGAAATTAATGCAGCCTTGGACAAAGAGCTACCCCGGTGCAAGAGTTCAATCAATTAAGATTTTCGTGCCGGGGTGAGCAGGGATTTATATCCCTCGCTCGAGGCCCTCTCATTATAGTTGCGAGGGACTCGAGATTTTATTTTTGCCATTGACGTTGATTTTATATATACCTCTCTTTTTTATTAGATTTTTTTAAATATTTAAATCGGTATTTGAAAGCATGAAAATCTTACATATCGATCGTATTCCATTAAAATTTTAATATTTGCAATGTGAAGAAAGATTAAAGGTGTACTTAATGGACGAAGAAGTGCATAAATTCCTGATGGCAGAGTACACGTTAAACGAAATAGAATAATACTAAATATATGTTTATTACTTGAATGATTAATAGATGTAAACTCAGAAGAAGTCGAAAAAACAATCAATTCAATATTACGTGATAATTTGATAAACGCAGGGAGAAGTAGCGTTTAAACCAGTAATCAATGTATAAATAACACAACGACGAACAAATCGTCCCTGAGAAACTCTCACTTTTCGATCGAATTAATTTTCAAACGGCAGCACGAATTTGCATTTTTCGCTCGCAATATTCCCAGGAAAGTGCCTGGCGACGACAAAACGACATCTTCATTTACGGTTAGAGCCGGGGCGCCGAGCATCCGCTGGCGGCAACCCGACTGCCACGAGGCGACGACTCCAGCTTTTCTGGAATTTATTTTAGGGAAATGGATTTTTAGTTTTGTCCGATCTCTCATTCCCATGCTAGATTCATATAGCGATAAAATCCACTTCTGGTTTATGACGAATCTCTTCCTTTTACACACTTTGCGCTCTTTTCCGCTAATAGTGCGTCGCGTTCTCACGTTCTGCATGCACGTTAGTCGCAATTACGAATTGGATTTAATTATTTCTCGATAAATCCTCGCGTAAAAAAAATTAAGTTAGTATAAACAAACTTAATACAATCTGCTCATAAAGTATGAACTAAAAAAATTTTATTGAATTTGTTTACAAACTTCATCTAAAGTTCGTACTAAATTGATCCGAACTTTTTAAAAAAAGGTTTTGATAATTTTGTACGAACACGAGATAGTTTTTTTACACAAATTGAATGAAATTTTTGACGTGTTTACTTCATTAAGTTTTTATTTATTTTTTAAAACGTTTAAATAAAGAATGTTAAAAAAAAAATAATGAATTTGAACTTAATCCAAACTTAATTTGTTTTACACGGGCCACGTGGATTTCCACGTTTAAATTTAACGATTTAACAGGATTCATCGATTTTTTTCAGTCACATCGAAAGTATCTACAGGAGCCTTGATCCCGAAGAATTGGGGTACATAACGAAGGAGCAATATGCCACGGGGATGAGGACACTGGGCATCTGTGAATTCGACCCGAACCCCATGATGTGCGGCTGCCAGTGCGATTCCATGCACGTGAACAAGGAAACCTTTCTGGAGGAAGCGTGAGTGTTCAGTTTACCTCGCGTTAGGCGCAATCTGCCATCGCAGAATTTTAAAAGCGACTAAGCAACGATTAAGTCGACTTAATGCAATTACGAAGGTGCAAGAATGCCTGCTCTGCTCTCTGGTGGCCGAGTATGCGTGCACCGAGAGATGCTCGCGAGGTGGCTTTAATTATTCGGCAAAAGAGTTTTTATCGAGGCGCAATCAGCGAGCCCTCGGAACAAAGTATAGAAAATCGTCCTGGGAAACGCGTAACCATGATAATGGGACTTGGAGAGTGACTGGTGAATCCGATTAGTTCGGTTCGTTTGAACGCGGCGCTTCCCACGAAAATTCAGAATCGCGATTGCTCATCTTTTATTTATAAGCGGAGAATCATTTTTCTTCAGTGGAACAAAGTATATGAAAGTTTTCAAAGGAAAATGCGACAGTCATTCCTATTATCGCTGAATAAATAACTGAAGCTTTTTCTTATTTACTGATAAACCTAGAAACTCTCTTAAAAAACAAACCAATGGCAAGATAACTTTTGAAACGTTAAATAATTTTTAAAAAATAAATAAAAATGCATCATATAAACGGATATGAGAAAACTAAGCGTGCGAATTTCGAATAGCGCAGAATTTCGCGGGTAAATTTAAAAGTGAAAAACCGATCGGACGAAAGGAAAATCCGCATGAAATTCATGAATAATTTATATAAAAAAAAGGCGCTCGCACGGATTCTACATCCGTAAACCTTTGAAACCCAAAAAGCTACGGTCCATCGAGCTCCGGCGAATCTCCCGGAGTACAACAACGAGCGCCTGTTCGCAAAATTCTCCGGTAGGCCGCCCTGAGAAATCCGCCGGGAGTGCAGTGTGCATATCCCCCAAAGCCGATCCAGACGGCCGGCAGCCGCGTCTATCGCGAAGGGGGGCCATCCTTCGCGGAAAAAACGGCGCGGATTTCATTCCAATTTCAGAGTCGACTGACCATCCGCGCGAGCGCGAACGCGATTTGGTCGGCGTTCACACGGCTGCTAATGCGAGTACCGTTCGGCCGCAGCGCCGCGTGCGGTTAGCGCCGCCGCCGCGCTCCGCCATGAGAAAATTGCCGACTTAATTCCCAAGCGCCTCGGATATCCCTACGAAGCACCGGCGAACGAGTTGAACGATGCTATGGTGCAGCCGTCCGGACACCTACGCGAATCTTTATGTGAATAGCGTCAAGAATCCATTCTTATTTTCTTTTTTATACGCATTTGAACTTTGAACTTTACATTATTTCATTTTTTTTAAATATAACTTCAAAAAAATGATTTGGTACAATTGTTTGATGAATCCACACTTCTTTACGAATTTGAACTTTGAACTTTGCGATTTTTTTCTTTTTTTTTTAGTGTAAGTTCTTGTAGCAAGAATTTACGTTTTTTAGGCAAAACACTACGTAGTACACTAATGTTCTTAAAATATTAATTACGACAACCATAATTACTATATAATCAAATTTTATTTTTTTCGGACTGAACAACTTTACGTTATATCGTTTTGATATATTTTTTTTCTTTATTTTTGTTTCAATAAAATTTTTACGTATTTTAAAAAATGATTGAGCGCAAGTATTTTAAAAAAGTAAATTGCTATCGGAGAAATAAATGAAAATTCGCGCGATTCCCGTAATGTAATAAATGTGAGGTATGCAGAGCCGACGAAAAAAGTGCGGTCGCTCGCAAAAAACAATATCAGCCGTGAGCGCGTATCTGACGTAAATTCCAACCGCATCCTGACATTATAAACCGATAAATAAAATTTCTATTTTCACTTCCTTCCCCTCAATACCCGAAAACACGAAAATCGCAGCGGCAGTAAACGCAACCGCCGCTCTCCTCAAATAACAATAAACGGAACGTGCCTCACTCAAGGGCATAATTGTCGAGAGAAAAAAAGGAAGACTCGGAGGGGAAAAGCCGGGGATGCGGCGCGGCACCCTGCCGTCGGAAAAAAATTTTGAAAATTGAGTTTACGGTGCGCAATAAACGCGAAATCCTCGAATTCGACGGTGCGAGAGGGCCCGGGGGTGGCGCGCCGGTTGAAGCATTCCGTGCCTCCCGGGGATGAGAGAGAGAGAGAGGCAAGAGAAAATAAAAAGGCCGCGTGTAGGAGAGGAGCGGGCGCATTTTTCCGTAATTGTAAGGATTGGCTTAATAAGCGGGGGGAGAGGCCGGACGCGTGGCCCGCGGCCTCGTGCGCCGCACGTTATGCATAGCAATGCGACCGGGACCGTCATAATAACTCGGCCGATTCTCGTCTTCGCGCCTGTCCTGCGGACACCAACCACTGCGACGATACGTAGAAGTTCGCCGAAAAATTTTTTTAAAACGAAGCTCCGATTTTATTTATAAATAAATTGTAGTAATTTACTATATAATGTATAAGATTTTTTTTTATTGTACGGAATTTGCGTAATTTTTTATTACATTTATTCGATAAATTTTTAGATATATGACATAGTATTATATATTATCAAACTAATTTAATAAATCGTATTAATTGAGACATTTCATATTAAATATGAAGATTCGGTAACATAAATAAATTGGCATTTTTATTTTGAAACTATTTATTAAAAAGCGGTAGAAAGTTTATTTATAAAATAGTACTAATTTCGCAAAAACATTTTTAACGTTATTTTTCAACTAAATAAAAAAAAAATCTAAACGCACTTATACATACATTTAAAAAAAATAAATAGAAATAAAAATTATTAAATGTGTGCAACCGCTAAGAGAAACGGAGCAACAAATCGGTCGCACAAAATATTTGCGCAGAAAATCTAAAAATATTTATCCGTTTATATTTCTGTCGCCCGAGGATCCTCTCGGTCTCTCCTCCTCGCCTCCTTCCTCGGCCATTATCTCTCGCATGTCTTTTTACTTCTCAATTCGCCTTTTCATCCTCTCCCTCCCTTCCCTCCAGTCTTCCCTGGCCTTCTCTCGCTCTCCTTTTTTTCGCAACCTCCTCCCGCTCCATTTCGATACGCTCGATCCCTCCGCGAGACGGAGATAGGGAAAACGATGGGGGGGGGGGGAGTGGGTGGAGGCGCGCACATATGCGAATAAGCCCCCGAGCGACGACAAGGGAGTTCGTTAAGGTGAGTCACTGATGAAATTCAAGTTCTTCGGGCAGTCCGGGCGCAATTTAAGGGGATACATTTTTTTTTCTCGAAATTTATAATAACAGTATTGTGCCCGGGCGCGCGCTTTCGTATTTTAAAACCCGCCGCGAAAGATACGATACGTGACTCGGTTTTTATTGAAAAAAATCTCATTGTAACTGGCACGGACGCGCTTATACGGTCCAGTTAGTTGATCAATTAAGCGCGAAGATTATTCAGCGGATTCATAATAAATTCTCTTTTGAATTTAAGCGCGTTGCTACGGTTTTCAACTCGCCTCGGCCGTCGTCATTTTTCAGTGCTAATAAGATGCAAAATGTGAAATGAATAACTAAAAAGATATGTATATTTACGTTAGTAATAAAATATAAATAAACATTTTTAATGAACTTTTTATTTTCCTTAAAAGCAGTTAATGAACATACTTTTGAAAATGTTTAAATCTGCGTCTATATAAAATTTTTACTCCCTGATGAAATTTCAATGTTTATAAATAGATTTAATTGCCTAACAGTCAAGAGTATACAATACAGGCCCCTGAAGTTCCTGCAAAAAAATATTAATGATCCAGGCAGTCGAAAAATTTTTTTTTCAAAATCAAACGACCGCGAAATAGGTCGACAACCCCTGCACCGCATAGCAGCTCCGAAAATTGTCAAAACATCCCGAGCCATGAAAGAGTAGCCTTCTGAATGAAGCGCACGAGGTGCGATGCGCCCGTTTTGTTTATCGGCGAAATTCCTCGCGGCGTCGTGCACGTGCACGAGGCACCGCGACAGATGTTTCGCCCGCGTGAGCCAGCATAATGCCACTCGCTGATGAGTCAATTTTTCGTAGGACAATCTTCTCGCGCGTTTCTCTGGAGCAACACCGAGCTCCTTTCATCGGGGTGCATGCACCCCGACTGTTGCGCGAGAGGTCATTTTTTTTATTTATTTCTTTTTTGCAGGAAGCGGTCGCGAAGCTTGTTTGGAATCGCGTTTCATGCTTATCTCCGAGTGACTGGCAGGTGACTCGGTACAAACAGATCGTTCCTCCTGACGCTGATGAACTGAAAAAGTGTAGTTTTTGCGGCCAGAATTTGCATATTTTTTGCTTTGGTTGATTTCTTTTGAAACAGGACACGCGTACCACATTTTAATAGAATTCCAATGGTTTTAAAATAGTAATTACGGGCACAATAATTAATTATTAAATTTAATAAAACATTTATTAACGTCAGTCTGATGAGAGGACATTAGAATTGAAATTCTGTTTTTTTTTCTTTTCGGATCGTAGAAAAATGCTCTTATTGACCGAAGTATCGATCGACTCGTCATCCGAGATCCGTTTACGTCAAATCAGCTTGAACAGTCGTAGCGTTCCCACAGGCATCTAAATGGTCGTCCCACTGTCGGCAGCTCGATGGCTCCATCGCACACGTGCGCCTCAACTGGCGCAAACGAAGCAATTGCATATCGCCGCGACGATGAATTCCCCAACAAATTAATCCGCGCGGCCGAATCCCCATGCGCCTCCATAAATCAATGCGTCGCCCGAGTCGTCCGAAACAATGAAGCCGCGAGATTAAATTCCCCGGGCTGTCTCTCTCGATCGGCGGCCCGATTCCGATGGAACTGTTTGCCCCGACGAGTCGTCATCAACGGCGTCGCCGGCCGGCACGAGTCGATCATTTTTTTTCAGCCGCCCAGAGGCGAGCGCGCTCAATTCAACCCAATTGGCCTGCGCTCGCGTCCCGCTTAATACTCCCCACTCTCCCTCTGTGTTTTCGCTCGCTCGGGTTATGCTTCATTCGCCGCAAAGTATCGACGATAATTTTTCGGTTGTATTAAGTTAGCCCCTGTGGAATGCGCTTGATTTTTTTTTGTCGAAATAATTAATGTTTATTTATTTGTTTTATAACAGTTATTCAGGCTGCTAAGTAATTTTATGTTATGGAAAGAAATGGCAGCTTGCTCTTGTGTTTGAAAAATTTGAATAAAATACTATTCAAAATAAAATTTATAATCTATTCTATAGATGTTAAAAATTGATCTACCAGTTTTCTAGACGCAGTAAATCCAAAAGAATTGCGGAGCATTTAGAGATAAAAAAAAGCGAAGAAGAGCTTTATATCTTTAATGTAATAATATGTTGTGCAAGTGCACTTGTCTCCAGACATGACTTTGCAATTATACGCCGACCAAATAAATTCCAAGGTACTTCCTCGGCAGTCCCAAGTCGAACGATACAGAAACGGGTTGGAGTTTACGTGTAAACAATTTTTCATGCCGCGATTTTTTCCGAAGCTTCGTGTATAGGTATCTAGTTCCAGGACAAAAAAAATCGCGTTTCTCCTCTTTTTTTTTTGGGTGATTACTTGGCGGTCGCCACTTCAACCTGATAATTCGACGAACTACAGGGTGAACGTCCTTTTTTCCAACTTTTGAGCGTAAAAACAGTTTAGGGATTTAAATAGGTACTCCTATAAACGGAGGAGGTTAAATATTTTCGAGAAGCAAAAAGAAAAAAAAACAGAAAATAAAATAATTGACGAAACGAAGATTTAGAACTTTCCATTTCTATATGCCCGGCTGTTTGTGTTTATGCGCTGCCGTAGGCTTCGAAGATCTCGTTTAATCGACCGAGGAGAGAATAAAACTACTTGGTGACGTCAGGCGTCTTGGAGTCAAGTGGACCTCGTTAAGGATGACAATACTAGCAGCGACGAAAGGAATCCCTGTCTCTATTCTTTCTTTTTTATTAACGTTTGTGGGGATATGTAAGCTTATCGAGAATCTAAAGCACTCCTATTACGTTGATTTTGGTTGATTGCACACATTTTACTTTAATAAGAACTATCTCTATTCCTATTCCTTCGCTATAGAAAAAACCCTTATTTTTTCTAATAAAAAATACTAAACGAGATAAGAAACTGTATGAAACAAGAATGAAATATAAATCAATAGAATCACCATCAAGTCAATTAACAAATTAAAAAGAAAACTTTATAATTTAATTTTCAGCAAAGGCAGCCTGACGCGGAAGCTCCGAAAAATGATAACCATGCCGCGCGTGTGCTTCTGAGGTCCGCCTCTAAAGCGATCCAGATCTGCCGAGGCGCTCGAAGAAAAAAGGCAGAGTAACGATAGCCCGATCCGTGGTCCCGGAGGCGGATTCACCAGGCACGGGCAAAAATTATCGCGGCGGCGCACATCCGGTAACGGCAGCGGTTCCCCCTGAGAAATAAAAAAAAAAAGCGCGCGACCGCGAAAACACGCAGCTATCGCTCAGCCGCACGAAGCCTCGCATCCGCGACGTGTGTCAAAGTGAGCGGCTCTACGGAGCCTGGAGTTTATAATAAAAAAAGGCCGGGCCCTCGTATAGTGATTACACGGCCGAGTCGCAGTTTTTCGGCAGGGCGAGGCTGTGGGACCTTTTTTTCTCTGCGGAGGACGGGCGAAAGCTCGCGGTTATTTAGTGACTTTTTTAATTTATGCGGAGCGTGCTGCGAACTTTTTCTCCGGTCGTGTGACTGTGTACGACTTGCAGACGGATCGTCGGCTATAAATATTTGTAACGAATAAATATTTATTTCTCGAGTTGCTCGTTGACTTATTATTCTTGTTCATTGCATTTTAGCTTGAATTATGATACCGAAGCTGTTCTCGATATTAAATGGCTCGACGTTTTTTTTAATGGCACGATCGAGTAAGTGAATATTCATTTACACTTTAATCGTTAATTTACTTCAAGTAAATAAATGGATGACATCAGATAAGCGTACGTAGATACATTTATTAAAAATTAATTTAACAAGATGAATAACGAAAAATTTCGTAATTTAATTTTTTAATTTGTAACGAAAAAAAAAAAAAACAGTAAATATCGTCTGCACTGGAACGCAGGCAAAAAACTATATTATCTCGAAATACAAAGCGCAAACTCGTTTTGATTTATCTAGTGGATCTAACGCCCCAACGGCGCCCGTGGCGAACTGCACCGCTGCAGCTCGCGGATAAGGTAACGAGGTCCCTACCCTCGAATAAATCCTGGCAGAGGTATAAACCTATTATTTTTCCGTCTATGCATTTTAAATGCATCTAAAAATAGAGCAGTGCAATTCGCCGACTTCTTAAAGGAAGGTTGACGAGTCGCAGGACTATTACCGTGGGTGTATGCACATATACATTAAAGTGCATTTCCTGATTTTTTAAGTACATCTTTTTAAACCAAAAAAATGTTCAAAAATTTTGTTCAGATTATTTCGAGGTACATATAAGCCGCACTCTGATAGATAATTGTATCTAAAAAATCGGTTTTAACTTCACGCAAAGTATACTATACGAACCGCCAGAGACAAAAATAAAAATACAAAATCGTTCGAAAAGAAGTTAAAAAGAAAAAAAGAATCTCGCCAAAAACGCATCATAAAACAATTTTCTCGAGATAGAGAGCGGGCAGTATTATACACTGAGCGCCCGGAGGGAAGGACTGTGCCGCGGCTCGCGGATAAGGTAACGAGGTACCGGCTCGCTCCTTCTCTCCTCTCACCCCGGAAAAATCCTCGGCGAGATATACGCCCATTGTTTTTTGCGCATTTGTTTTGAATGCGCCTATAAATAGAGCGGCGCGATTCCGCGAGTCCTTAAAGGGACGTCCGGGGGTGGGGAAAACCGGCCGATCCTCCGCACACGTGTGCATGCGCATGTGTGTGTATTCTCGGCTGCGTAACGATCCAACGCACACGTGCGTGCATACACACAATATGCACTCGCACGTGCATTCATACATACATATACGTATATAAATATATATGTTCATATGAACGTATGCACTTATGCACGTGTATGCACACGTGTATAAATATATGTAATATATATGAACTCGCGACCGCGTCAACGTCCGTGGGGGTATAAGGAGAGCAGCGCCCGGCGGATATAATGCGCGCGGACGCATTTTTAGGAGCGGAGGCTGGGCGAGCGTTGTGTGCGTGCAACTTGTTGCTCTTTCTGCGCGGCCTCCTCTTCCTCCTTCGCGCGCGCGCCTCGCCCAAGGCGACGACCGGCCGACTCTCCGCGGCCTCCTTTATTCCTGCGACCATGAGCGCCGACGAGAGCCTCAACTCTTTTTCAACAGGTAGTAAAGTTTTATGCGGAGCTTTCGGTGTTCTACTGTATTTTTGATGATGCACGCCCCGCGCGCGCTTATTTTTATTTATATACAATTTCGAACGGACCGAAAGTTTTTGCGGCGCGCGCATGAAATTAAATTTTTTCGACGGTTCGAATGAATAATATTTTTGAAATAAGCCACAATTCGGAGATGTTTTAAATTTAAAGTTTTGTTTTCGACCACCGCGCCGTAGACCCTGGCGAGATCGAAAATTCGAATTCAGCGCTATTCCTTTATTCGCTGTTTTTTTTTTCGGAGCGAGGGTGCCGTGGGGGGTGTGATTCTTTCATTGGAAAAGGCGCCGGATTTTTTATGGGATTGATGGATCGAGAGACGCTTGATTGGTATATACACTTCGAGTCAAGAGCGAGCTGCTTGTTGATTATCTCGACTAATGCGCTGACGCCAGTGTGCCAACGAGTTTCCGGATCGATACTAAACAAATTGATTGGAAAACACGAGACGCACAAACGACGTTTTAATTAGACTTTTGAATCGCCTTATTAGCTGGTGCACCAAATTAACGGATTTTCGTATACCTCTAAAATAGTTGACTTACGAAAATAATTAAAAAAAAAAATTCGAAAGTGAAAAACAAGGCTGCTGATAAAATCAGCGTATGCCCGGTATATTGCTACAGATATATCGCTCAGCGGCTATATATATATGTGAAGAGAGACGCAGCGTTAAAATGCATGCCAGGGCGAACGAGCCCGAGAGGGGCATAAGGAAGTTTCTGCATAAAATTGCACGTTGAGCATTGATTTTAATCTTTATATTATGCAGAAACGAGAAACGGAGTATCCTTTGAAGTTTACAATTTTACGACTGTAATAGTTGTAAAAGCGCTAAAAAATAATTACGATCGCGCGTTACAAACGGAGCAGGACTAACCGGAATTCCTTCCTATGCGGTCCAATTTGCAAGATAAGAAATATTGAAAAACTATCAAATATCAAATTTTTTGTCGTACGCTTAATTTGACGTTTATTTAAATATAGTGTATTTCATGCCCGCGCTCGTTAAACCGTATAAAATTTTCAATTTCCTTCTGCAAGCTCCAATTTGCTGAATGCAGAAATTACGTTGATAACAAACTGGTTGATTTGAAAAATTATCGAAAACATTACTCTTGTCTTAATTAATTCGATATTTCTTATTGATTTAAATTTATTGATAAACTACTGTAAATAGTGAAAATTCACTAAAAATAGGAAGCGCTCCACTATTTACAGATTCGTAGAGCAATCCCCACTGATCAAAGTGGATTTTCACTAATTGAATTTTAGAAGTCAGAGAAACCGTAATTTCACCCGATCGAAATAAAATCGATACCAAATCAATAATCGCCACCGTAAAGGAAAAGTAAAATCAACTCCGCTTCGCACAGACAAAAAAAAAAATAAAATTTTAATTTTTCTCTCGTAACTCCGTAACCACAGCTCGCCGCGCCGATGGCAGGCGGCTCTCGTAGCACACTGTAGAAGCTGCCTGAGCTCTTATAAAGCGAGAATGCGTATACACATTGCGTGGGGGAGGTCGGCGGACGAGAAAGAGCGAGAAAGAGGGGGGTCGGCCCCTGGCGGCACAGGAGAAGCAGCCTAGAATCCCCGCTCGCTCGCCCCTTCCTTGCGGCCGCGACTCCGGACCCTGCGTCGGCTCGGCGGTCCCGTCAGTCCGGCTTCAGCTCCTGCGCGGTGAGGACCGTCATGAGGAGACGCGCGAGCCCGAAGCGCGCGAAACCCGAGTGACGAGGCCGAGAGTTTTGGCGCCGATGGGGAAGGCCCTGAGTCGCTGATCCCCCGCATGAAGCCCGAGACAGTTTGGAGCGTGCGAGCGAGCGGAGCAGCCAGTGTACCCGGCGACGTCGTGCGAGCGGCCATGAGGGCTGCCCTGGGCGCGCTCTTCCTGCTGCTGGTGCTCGCGGAGTCCCGAGCGGCGCCAGCGACTGCCGTGCCCTCGGCCGACCAGTGCGACTGGACTGGCAGGTCAGTTTCCTACGGGGATGATGTGATTTTTTTTTATGCACGGTTTCGCTGTGCTTCTGGAGGTCTGTGTGAGTTTTTACGACGGGACGCGGAGTTTCGTGGCCAAGTGCTTTTGGAGTGTATTCTACTTTTTAGGGGGGAATGTCTCTTTTTGGAGCAACGCTTTCGGAAAAAGTGTTATTCTAATTTTGCTAGTTTGGCACGCTAGTTTTTAATGGAATTTTTTTTATTTTTCGGACTGGTTCACGGAGAGAACTGAATTAAATTTTCTACAAAGTTTACTGTAAATGTAAACAATTTTATTACGGCTCTTGTAAATTTTTTAATATAGTCTGTGGGGACATTAAAATTGACTATTTAGCTTTTAGTAGAGATTTTTTGAGTGTTCTTATTTTATTAAATTTGGGGAAAAAATTTGAAGTCATCAATGTTAATTATCAATGTTAATGAAAATATCAATGTTAATGCTATTTAATTTAAGAAAATTAAAAAAAATGAAACTAGTGCTAAATTAGAAAGTATTTAATTAACATGTAACTCCAAAAGATTTACATGTGAATGAAACTTTTTGAACATTATTACCGATTGCTACTCTATTGTTGGGCCATACTTTCGAGTAACAATAAAATGTACTTTCCAAGAACTTGAAAGGGTATCGTAGAAGAGCATCGTCGTATTTTGAACGTAGTTAGTTTGTCACAAGCAATCGTTCAACTGCGTACTTATTTTCAACAGAGAAAGTCTCGTGCTTTGTTGTTGCCCGTTTTCCCTGGGAATCCTAATCGCTAGAGAAACCAACTTCCTTCCAAAGTGATTCCATTCACCTCTGATAATGCGCCTCGTTAAAATCGCGTGTAAAATAAAAAGATTCGATCGATCGCTTTTTTAATTTTGCACTTTTTTTCTTTTTTGAGCAATTCGTATTTATAAACTATAATCCCACTCGTTTCAATTAACTACTAAAATATTACATTACTATGTATCTAAAATTACATTTACATATACCGATTAAAGAAAAGTACCGCATTAAATATTTCAAAATGAAAAAGCTAAACCCTAATCTCAAAATCAGCTCTCGTTTTCTAAAATCCCCGGGAGAATCCAGTTTTCCGCGCGACAGTCAAAATAAAAGCGCCCACGTTCCATCCGGCTCGAAACCGAGAGTCAAGCGTAGATTTGCATAAACCACCTCGGGAGCGCCTGCACTCGGTAATCGCGGGTGAAATTCGCAATCGCGCGCTTGGCCAAGCGCGCGCGTAATGTCGCAACGTCGGCCTTTGTCCGCGAGTCCCCTTTCACCCGCACCACCTTTCTGCCGAAAAAAAATGTTTTGCTCTCCCCGGGGACCGGCTTCCGCGCGATTAACGGAACCCGCTCGGAGCTGCGCGGCTCGTGGTGTCGCGGACCTCCGAGCGAAAGTTCGTTGGGCTCGATGGCTACGCGAAACTGGTTTAGGGCTTATGATGCGTTTCTTTTTTTCAGGATTGAGAGGTTGACTCGTTTTATTTTGGATTTTTTTTTTATTTGCGTTTTTCGTCAGTTTCTTTAGTGTGTTCAAGAATGACGTTCTTTTCTTTTTATTAAAGAGGCTGAGGCTTAGCTTTTTCAATGGCGTATCGTTTTAATTGAAAGGAATATTTAAACGACTGACATTGTGAGTAAGAATTATTGAAATAAATTTGTGCGTATTCATGAATAATTAATCGGCATTACATAAATGTGAAAAATGATTGGCTTTTAACTGTTTCGCTTCGTTAGTTCCTTTTATAAAAGCAGTCTTTCGGGTGGGCCCGCGGAATCAATCATCTTTCGATTATGCTAAACTTTATGACACTTCGGCTTTTTATGCGTTTTGTGGGGATTCAAAAACGTTCATGAATAATACATCGATTCCGCAAAAAGAAAGCCGATACATAATCATAACCGCTAGATTTTTTTGCGAAACCTTTATGTTTTTTTTTTACGAACGTTAAATCAATCGATTTTGCCCAAATTTATTTGACTAATTTTCGGAATTCACGCAAAAAGTTAATAAGAAAACGGTCGAATTTTATCATCGGCGCGCGCCACTCGATTAGCATAATAATACCTTCAGTCGTCGTCGAAAAATTGGCGACGATTAATTTTAATTTTTAATCAACGTGACATCATTAAATTTCTTATAAATGCGTCAACGAATCCACTCTCGGATTCAGTTCTCTGGCATCCCTCAGGCGAATTCAGTACACGCACTTTGAATATATTTTTCCTCATTAATATCAATCCCCTCATTAAAACACGCGCCTCGCACAAATCCAGCTGCAACAGCGATTTCGACACCCACACCTTTGCTCCACTCCAGTTCCCAGCGGCGTCGTTTCCAGCTCCGTCAAACCTCCCGCCAGATGCCCAGGCATCTAAATAAGCCAGCCGCAGCTCCGCCATCGGCACGAGGAATGTCGCGCAGATATCGGTCAGGCTCTCGGTTGCAAAACGTCAATTACAGGCGCGGCGGCTCGGCCGACCGCTTTTTTCAGCCCCCGCATTCTGCGCGCTCCGCGAGCCGCACGAGCGAGAAAGAGAGAGAACCAGTCCCCGCTGTCCCCCAGGGTCTCCTCCCGCGGCAGCCTTGCCCGGAGACCTTGCGCCGTGCTATCAGCGAATTCCTCGTGTTCCGCGAATCGCCGCGAGAAAAACGACGGCTCCGCCCATCGGCTGTTACATTTGAATCTCGCATCGGCCGAGTCCAGCCGAGCGCGACCGACTATATTATACTCGCCCCTACTCTGGGAAGCGTCTTATGATAATTCGGCACTCGCCGAGGCCTCGTTTCTTTTGCTTCTTCCTCTTCTTCTTTTTCTTCCTTTTTTCGGAGCTTTAGGAGGAGAACGGTGCGATTTGTTTTACGGTTGACGTTTAATTTCGCAGCGCCTAGTTACCAGCGAAGCAACGAGACGCGCTTGAGGAAACTTGTTTTGTGCGCCGCGCCTTATTTAAAACATACTGCGAGGTCGTTTATCATGTAAAACGTTGCTGGATTATCGAACGACTTCTATGAAATGATGTACAGGGGTATCAGCTGGTTAAATGACGTTTATAATTAAACAATCGTGTTATCCTGCGAGAATGACGGATAGTGTCAAAATTCCAAACAATATTTTAGTATCATAATTTCAGACTTGTTAAAAATATAAGGAAAAAAATTTTGCATACAAAATGTACCGTAGTACTTACTAAAAGTTAACATAGTGGCTAGTAAATTAGAAAATATTTTAAATAATTTTTACTGTACTTATAGTAAAATCTTTTTCGTACATCCTTCTTAAATCTGCAGGCAAACTAACAACAGGTACAAAAAAGAAATCTTCCAGCGCGTACTCCGGAAGCGACGAGTACAGAGTCCCGAAGTAACATACGCTCCGCAGTGGCAAGAAGAAGAGCCACACGCGCGCGTAACTTGCGAGGTACTTGCGAACGGTCCAAAAGGAGGGCTACCGCTCGTAAAGGCAGGCGGTAAAAAGGGATCTCCGCGGCGATGATTTAATAAGCGCGCTCCCCGGGAGAAGGAGACAGGAGAGAGAACGGCTCGCTCGCGCGGGCGCTATTAAAAAGCCGCGCGGTCCCCGCGGTGCGCCTCTCGCATAATACGCGCATTATGCGCGCGGAGGATGTGCGCCGCCGCGAGAACCGGTTCTCTCGCGGCGCGCGAGCCGCTCACGCTCTCATTATCCATGCGCCTCGGCCTCTTCAAAATACACGGGTATATCGCGGCCGAGCGTACCGAGCCTGGCTAGAATAGTACTACTACCTGGTGTGCCGCACGTTCCTTCGCCTGGGATGCGAGCGGATCCGGTGGGGGGGAGAAGAGAAGAGCGCAAGGTGCTCTCCAAGAGAGGCTTTCTTTCCTTCCTCAGTTTTCCGAGCGCAGAGAAACCGCTGATATTACCTACTTTTTCTTCTTTTTTTTACTTTTTTTCCGAGAAATTTATGGATTTTGAGATTTTGGAGCAATTAGAGCCTTTCGAGTTTTATGCTCCGGAGTTGCTTGCCTCTTAAATGCGAAAGAATGATCGATTTGAGTGGAGAGTCATTGGAGTTAGGTGGTTTTAACTGACTCTTGTTTAGAGAGCATTTAAAGAATCTGGTTCAATTAACGCCTTCTTCAATTTATAAAAATATTTTTTATTGTAGATTTAAGATACGATATATTGTAAGAATTTAAATCCATTACTAATTTAAATATGTTGCATACGATGAAGCACTTCACTTACGAAATAGTTCTACTTAAATTATACACATAATTTGTAGGCGGTATAGTTTGTGTATAATGTATACAAATTTTTTCACAATAGTACATTATGCAACGGGGGCCCTAGTTTCGTATACTATTTTTCGCCATGAGAGCCGCAAAATCAAGTTGAACACGCGATTTTGAGGTTAGAATGGCGAAAAATTTGTAAAGAATCTGCTAAAAAATGTTTAGTAGATTGTCTGCATAATTTATGTATAGAATAGAAAAAAAACTGTAATGTCTGCATAGAATTTCATAATGTTTTCGCAAGGGTTAAACTCTTTCACCGAACAATCAATTAAGTATATACAAATAAAAAATATTCAACCGAATGACATTTATAGTTATCCCTCTTTTAGAAAGTTAGCCTCGAATTATTTATTAAAAATAATCAAAAACTCACGGCACACCTCGTAACGAATGAAAATTGACACGCACCGCACAGCCAGCATCCCGTCTCCAATAAACCAGACGGATATCCTTATCTCTCCTTCCATTAAGCGCCTCAAACCTTCCACCGAACAAAATACAAACGAACGGGCGCAAGAAAGGAGCAAAGTATAAATTCGCTCTGGCGCAGCATAACGAAAACACTGCGGGGCATCGCACCTCTCGCGTGCGCTCGCAGCAGCGTCCCGCGCCAGAGCGAGCGTGTAAAAGGGTCGCGGGCAGCAGCGGTGAGTCGGGGGGTCCCGCGGAACCTGAGAGGCCTCCGCTCGGACTTATATGCGCGCCCGTCGTGCGTGCAGCCACGCGAGAAAAGGAGCGACAAGACTACCTTCGGCCGCCGAGTATCGCGTTTCCGCGCTCCCTTCCGCGCTGTCGCGTCGCTCCGGATCGTGAGCCCACTTTTCGACTCGCTCTCGCGTTCGATCGAAACTCGACACTCGATTTGCTCGGTGCGTCGCTGCAAAAGACGATCGAAGAGATAAGTTGAATCGCGACCCGCTGGAAGGAGGCTGCGGGGGTGCTATAATTGGCTTCTTGGGGGTTGGTCGATCGGACACTTTGAGATATCGTTTTGATTGCGTATAGAATATCTCGGATTTATTTTTTATCGTTCATTTTTTTTAATTATGTAAAATATGAATGCGCGGCTGCCGAAGGTGTCATTGGGCGAAAGCGTCAATTCGGTATTACTCGCGGCTGAAGTGTAACATGAGTTTCGCTTCACGCTCCGCGCCAGGCTTTTTCATGCTTCGCGAGCTGTTTCATCGCTGACGCACCGTTGCTCGCGCCTCCTCCCCCCTGAGCACATCACATTGTTTTTCTGATTGACCGCGACGTCTTGACGCCTCGCTTCTTAGCACTTGTCATATCAAATTTTTTAGCGTGCACTCAATCTCAAATGAAAATTTATTCCGTTTTATCTTTGCTTTTTTTCAACAGTATCGTGTTTAAATTATTGAAATTGTTTTTTAAATTTTTGTTATTTTTTTATTCATCAATATTTAAAAAATTGTTGTACTAGTAACTTATGTGAGTAAGTTACTTATGTAGTAAGAACAGGTTTTTTTTCTGCTTGGTATAGGGAAAAAAATTAAGTAATTTTGAATGAAAACGAGACTGTCAATTCTTGATTAAATCTGATATGAAACTATGCAGAGGCTGATTATGACTTCAAGGCGAGTAGCTTATTTTCGACAATGCACAAATAACTTTTTCAGCCCAAAATAAACATCTGCAGGGTGTCTAGCGGTCCTGGAAATCCTTGAAATCCTGGAAATATCCTTGATTTTTATTTCTATCCTTGAAATCCTT
>JAWWEN010000174.1:0-35971 GCA_035582955.1 Sycophila texana | reverse complement strand
GCGGTTTCTATACTGGTGCGTGACATGATCATATAACGAGTAATCGTGACGTGTAAAAACGACGTTATTACGTCACAGCTGTACGCGCGTGCTTCTAGCGCGGGAAAATCGAACAAATTTAAACTCCGAAGTTGGAGTTAAAACTCCGGATTAGAAATTTTGTTGAAACTGTTAAAATCTCTTATATTTACGTAATCTGTACGGATATATTTAATAATAATTATATGTTTTTTACTAAAATAAATAAAAATAAATACATGTATAAACAATGATAAAATATGCTGCTATTTTATATTTAGTTGATTGATTTTTTTCATACATTAACTTATCTATAATTGTCATTATTAAAAGCCATGCTCTAAAGGAAACATCCAATTAAATGTAAATTGAATGAATCAGTGGAAATTGAAATCAATAGGTTGATTTAATTTGTACCAGGAAAAAATATTTACACCTCTTACTCATCGACAAACTCTTATTCGTATTCTTATAGCTATTTTGATACTATAAGTTACAAAATGCAAATTAAAAAATATAAACAATTTATTGGTTTTAATCACACGTTTAATGAAATTAATGTACATTGTCTGTATAATGTCATGGCAAAGAATGTATGTAAGGACTTTTACATATCACTTTCAATTCCATTTTATAATTTTTCAAAGTGGATAACAGAAACAGTGATATATTCGCATAATTTTCTTTTTTATAACAATTGCTTAATTCTATATCGTGTATAACTTTTTCGACGCCTCGCTTATTTACGAATCGCCGATGTATACTTTTACAATTATTAATATTACTCTACTCAATAATATGTATACAAATTTTACATAAATTACTTAAAAGTTAATGTAAGTATAAAATTTTAATAGAATTATGAAAACTTATCTAATCTGATGAAAATATTGGAATATGGCCAATGCTCGCGATATATGTACAGAAATTGACTAAATCGATAATAAATAAAGATAATACTCTAGTGATGATTATTTCTGGCTTGGAATGCAATTTTCCAGACCTCGAATATTAAATCCTCGGGAAAATCGAAGGCATCCGGCATCGAGCTGTCGATAGCTTTGGCAAGATCCATACTGTTTATCTTATTCTGAGCGATCTCCCATAGTCGCCTAGCTGCAAAAGCATTTATCATATTAAATAAATATTGATTATTTATTGCAATTAATAAATAATTTATATCCACTCAAAAATACTACACAATCGTCTCTCACGAAAATAATCGCATTTCAAAAAGGTGTGCGCCATATGTTACTAGAATATCTAGTAACTTTCTAGTAACTGTTACTATATTTTTTTCTCAGTGTACTCTAAAAATGACAAACTAAATCAAATTAAAATCTGCCTTTTTTGAAATGTACTTTTCTTCATTAGAGTCGACAATATATACATTTGCTTACCAAGTACATTGTCGCTGATTCCCATGTAAATCTCCAATGCATTATTGACTCTATCGATATTCTCGTACGTCTTGTCATCTTCGTTCTTCGTGCAGCAGAAAAACAAAGTAACATAAATTAATAGCCAATAAAAAAAACCTCGTTTCATTATTTACAGCAGCTATTGTTATTTTTCTTTTTAAAGCTTCCTGTACTCACCACCTGTTCAATCTTTGCCTGTCCGTCGGCTTTGAACCTGAGGGTCTCCCTGCCGCTGGCGTAGCTGGAGAACTTGGCGCGGCTTCTGGGCCCGCATCTGGGCCCGATGACGCCGAAGCCGCTCCTGGTCAGAGGCTCTATGAGCCTGACCGTAAGAGTCGAGCCGCGGGTAATGTTCTTCAGGCGTCGAGCCACTTCGTAGTGCCGTTTGCCGACCAGGCTCTCGCCGTTCAGTTTCTCGATGTGGTCGCCAATTTGAACGATGCCCAAACGGTCCATTATGGAGTTCTCCTTGATGCGCTTGATGAATACGTAGCCGGCGCCGTTGTCGGTCAACGTCAGGCCCAATGCATCCTCCGTTTTTATCAGCTCGATTTCCTTAGGTCGGCCTAGAAATGAATCTCTTGGTCAGTCGTTCGAATTATTGAAATTGAATTTCTTCGCGGATTTTTAAAGTTTATCCTGCATGAATGAACGACAGCGAGAAACTCGTTTGATAAATATTTATGTCGTTTCCTTGAAAAATCGAGTGTTGCGTGAGCGGCATGTAAGAGGCTTTAAATAAATATTCATTTTTTTCACAAACGTAAGTATATTAAATTGAAAAAAATTTATTTACGTGTCAAGCATGAAAAGTCTGTAATTGTTTGCTGTGAAGAGCTTGTTTTTGATGACCTTCTATCTGATGACTAGGAAGAGACATCAGATATATTTTAGTTCGCATTTGCAATATCTAACCAGTATGCTTCAGCTGAACAACAACTAACAATTAATAATCAATTCTCTAAATAAGTTAAAACACTGAATTTTATGATTAATGGTAGTGAAAAGAAACTAAAAACTAGTGCATACAGCACATATGCACTACTTTCAAAAGTAAAAAAAGTATGCCGCTGTCAATTGTGATTAATAGTCAATATTCACTATACTAACTAGGAGAAGGGTCAGTGTTCCAGATCATGGATTTTGTTGAAACTTTGAATAAGGTTTTTGAACAAATGTTATGAACAATTAAATATGAAAGTTATATAAATCAACAAGAAAGAAAATGTTCCACTAAAAATTGCAATTATAATATCCTGATAGCCTGACATTGAAAAAATGACAATACATAGTTTCTTGTAATATTTAAGTATTAATTTTTTTTGTTCAAAATTTATTGTACATCTAACAAATTCTGCTATAGTAGTGTTTGTAAATTTTAGAGTAGATACATTGCTCTTTGTAGTGATTGTCCAACTGCATTTTTCAGTTAAGATATAATCATCGTTAAACTGTAAAGATAAATAATTAAATCATTTTTGAGTAAAAAAAAAGTAGGTAAGCACTTATAAAATTAACGAAAATTTCACAGTTTTAAATTTAGAAAGAATGGCCGCGATTTATCACTTCCCGTTTAAAAATAACTTAAATCTTGTCAGAGTGAAAATCCTCGTCGTACACGCGCACGCTTCCTGCTTTCCAATCGACCGTATAATTCATTTGACAGTTAAAAAAAAAATGCATTTTTCCGACCTCGCCGCATATAATAGCCCACAATGATTACAGAAGTTCAGTTTCGCCGGGGCGAGTTTTTAATGGCAGCGCGTATGAAAATGCGAGAGCAGAGGGAACGGAAAAAGCGAATGATTATAGTGAGCATTCGGTGTTCCGTTATTTCCGCGCGGAGGCCTCTACTCCTCGGCGGTGCTTCGTTCCACCGAAATGTCGTATGCGGAAAGCGTTTCCGCAAAGGAATCCTTCTGATACCGTTTTTCCCTCCATTAATTCACGGCCGTTCAACTGGGCTTCTGCATAAACTATACTCCTATATACAAATTACTCGAATTTTATTTATTTTATTTGAAAGCCGCGAGAAAAACGCTGAAAAGGAGTATACAGTACGTCGACGTTTAAAAGTTCTTGCTTATTGTTGCGTCTCGTCGCGAGTATTTCTGGAGCGTAATTGTGTATCCTTACATAATTCATTTCACGCTCGATCGTCCACTTCATTTTCCTGGTTATACAAATCAGTGCATAATTTCTGAAAGCTATAAAAGAGTCCCTGGTAGAATAGTTAAGTATCCTCTAGCCACAAATTAGCTGCACTAAGAAACATACCCTCTAAAATCCACTCAGTGAAAATTCTCAATATGCACTGACTTTCAGTGAAAAGTGCGCAACTGAAAGATTCAGTTGCGCACTTATCACTGTCTTTTAGTGTATATACACTGAAAGACAGTGAATTCTCATTATTTTCACTGGATGGATTTTAGAGAGTAGGCTAAGAATAATTATTACCATTTTTCTAGTAACAACGGATCAGCGACCGTTCGATCTAGGGGCAATTTTAACTAAACCCGTAGTAATTTTTACTAAACCTTAAAAATTTTGTAGCGATATAAGAATAATTATTGATAAGTTGTATAACGGACATTTTTAAAAGTACATAATTTTACTCTGTATGATGTGGTTGGTCGCTCCATTTATAGAAAAAAAAAAACGATTTTTAAAATCTATTTTTCTTAATTTAACATTTTGTGATATGCTAACATTTTGGCTAGACAACTAACTCGAATTCTCATAAGTGACGAGTTCATACCATATTCTGGCTAATATTCTGCTTAATTGGTCTACTGAAATGAAAAATTAAAAAGCAGATCGGGTACAGAGTGTATATGTACCTCAGTTGGCAAAGCTTCGAACTTGTTAAGCGATTTTTTAGAAATCTAAGAGTCTCTCTTTTTTATACGTTTGTACGTTTATATTTTCATATATTTAAATAAATTGTTACAGAGAAGTACAATGAAAAAATTTAACCAACTACATTACAAATTAAACTGTATAAAAGCGAAAACCTCATACGCTAAACCATTCTTTTTATACTAAACATATAAATGTTAATATTGAAATCATATAATTTGTTATGAAATTGCAAATTAATTTCAATAACGCACACAAAATTACAATCTATAAGAAATTATCTTAGTAATCAGGATCGGAATTCCAGCAACAGTATATTGGTCTTTTACAGATTAATGAAACGTTATTGGAATTCTCTTCTTAAATGCATTGTTGATCTTGAGACGACAGGTAAATTAAAGTCTGCGATTAAATACTTTAATTCTAATTTCTAATAAGACGGATGTACTTTTTTACTTTCATATATATCGACTTGTGTAAAAAGGCTATTTTTTTTATATAAAAAAGTAAAATTCCCGGTAAATAAATAAATAGAAGATTTATTTTCTACTTGTCGCAGCTCACCTTTTTTGTGTGCATATATAAAATCATCCAATCCGATCTGTCCGCCGATGAGCTCGGACATCTCGATCTTGTGCGTGTTTAGCGTGCAAAAGAGTATCTGAAACAGCAGAGCAGAGAAAACAGTCAGTACCAGCACACAACCCGCGCACCTGAATAAAAAAAAAACAGACAAAAAAATGTGCGAAAGAGTCGGCGCGCCGACGTCACAATTGACCCATTCAGTCGTGCGCTTTTCTCGCGAGTCCGCACCTCGAATCGCGCCCGTCGAGCCGTGACCGCGGCGGCGCTTCCTGTATCCGCTGCTCGGATCCCATCCGCGCGACGCTTCAAATCGTTCGGTGTACACCCGCAGCCGGAAAGATCCATTTTTTTTCCGGCCGAGAGGCGAAAACAAAGCGGCCGGCCGATTATGCCACTTTTTACGGGGCATTCGCTCGGCGGTATGCGAGAAACGTTCCTCCTTCTCTTTTCCTCTTTTTCCAAACCGGCCCGAAAAAAGTCGTACGAGCGATACCGTTCGAAAGTGATTTGACGCGATAAACCGAGTTTCACCGCGACGCGGCGAGCTTGAGTCGGAAAACTCGTATACGTGCGACCAGCCGGCCGCTTTGGAGTGAAATTTTCATACCCGTTAAGCGAGGCGCGAAGGGACCCTTTTTCTTTTTAAACGGAAAATTATTGCGTTTATTACGGGTGGGCTCGTGCGAGGCTCTGATTTACGGAGATTCCTTTTGACCGTAAACAAGGCGGTGACAGCAAAGTATATTCACTTTTATATGTCGATCGATTAGATTGTATCGTTAATCAATTATGGCTGTTTTATTGCGGACTAAATATACGGTTTTATTTTGATTTCATTAATGAAATTGTAAGTATGATGCAGTCGAGAATCATATACATCTATTTTATTAATCTGACTGTTCTTTTTTTAATCACACTAGTATAAAATCCCCACGTTTTGCAGGATCAATTTCTTGAATTTAGATATAATCAATCAAAACTATAATTGAAATTTATAATTGAAATAAATTTAAAAAAAAAATAAATAAAATATTTAGAAAACTTGATAATCTATGAATAAAATTATATAATCGAAAATATTTTTCATTAATTAAATCGAAATATTAACTATACTTGAAATCGTTTCGAATTTTAGCATCAAATTAATTTTTAAAATGCTTCACAATATCCTATCATCGTTGTTTTTAAGATTAGATTAGATTTGCAAGGCAAAACTGTATGTACAATCTATTTGTAAGAGTAGGTAATTTTTTAGAGAAAAAATACTGCAATTTACAATAAAGCCTTTAATTATAATTAAAACATAAACTAAAATAAAAATAAAAAATAAAAAATAAAAAATTAAAATTAAAATATATACTTTAGTTAGCGCGTAGTTCACTGCGTATTATGATAAAAATAATTGTCAAAGCAGTGCATTTAGCAACTCGTCACGGACGCAAAACACATCTATCGCCCAATGACATTACGATAAAATGAGCGCCGCGAATGACGGACAAATGCGATCGACCCTTTTAGCGCGAAAACGACCTTTCATTAACGTAATAAAGAGAATGGCGTGAGGTACTTTTTTTTTTTTTAAATAATATCGCATAACGAGTGGATGCCACGAGGATCGGAGAACGTCCTGAGAGTTTGAAAATATGGGAGAAAGCGACCAATTTAGTTAATGTCAGAATTCACCTGCATTCTTCCGTGATTCGAGCTATGCACAAAATGACCACTTAATTCCATCGTCGGTACTGTCTTTTTTTTCAAATTAATGGGTGTAAAAAAAATTCTTATCGAAGCCAGCTGCTTTTCTTCAAGAGAGATTTTATTCTGAGGACTTATAGTACAGTTTGTATATATATGCGCGAGGAGGGCTTTTAAATAGCGGTGAAAAAGGTAAAAATTGTCGGTTAATGGACGGACAAAAACTGGTCAGAGTGAAATTCATTTCCAGCGCCTTATCTATGCATTTGAGCGGTAAATTTTACGAAACATTCGGTGGGACCAGGAATCGGGTGATGAACACATGTTGAATGGAATCACCGGCTATTTTAAGGTGAACTTAAAAAAAAAATTATACAGAGGTAAGGAATCGAAGTACTCATCGCGTAGAGTTTTGTTAAGAATTACGTCTTTTGTAAAAATATGGCTACATTAATTATTCAAAACTCAAAATAATCAGGAGAGGGTTACACCCTCACGGAGAGAATTTTTATAACAAAAATTGCGATAAATCTAGCAAAAATTACAATACTGACTTGTAAGTGGTTCACAGACTAGTCAAATGAAAAAAGTTAACAGACTGGCGAGCAACAATTACTAGACTTTACTCATTTTTACTATTCAGTATTTTAATTTTAACTGTAACTCTAGTAATTTTTGCTATAACTCTAGTAAATTTTTGCACTGAAAAAAATTTGGTAATTTTAAATAAATATTTATTTCAATAGTACTTGTTAAATATTTCTTTAAAACTAAATGAATTTATTTGTTTCAAAAAAATAATTACTTAATTCAAAGAAATATTTAACAAGTACTATTGAAGTAAATATTTACTTAAAATTACCAAATTTTTCTCTCAGTGTGCTTGCCAGTCTGGTAAATGTTTTTATTTGGCCAGTCTGTCACTCGGTTTACTACACGTATTGTAATTTTTTCTAAAAAATTTCTCCGTGCTGAAATTTTAGTTTTCTAGAGACGAATAATAAAGCACACAATTTTTATTTTGAAACCATTTTTACTAAAAATTGTAATAGTCAATTTTAATGTATTCAGAGATTGACATTATTGAAAAGATGAAAATGAATTATTGTAAAATTTGTTGCAAGAAATTATTGTAATTGTTTCAATAATCTCAGTCAACAAGAACATTAAAATTGACTATTGCCATTTTAGTTGTAAATCTTTTTTCTCCGTGTAATATGATATTTTTAATATTGCCTAAATATGTGAGCAATGATAACGATTTTAGTTGCATCTGATGAATAAAAGTTCAGAGGATTAAAATTTGAGTGGTTACTTCTATTATTCTCTGTTACGAAAACAATTTTCAAAATTTCATCTAAATCGTTAACCCGAAGGTGCAACATTTCCGCATAGTAAGTAATAAGCCAATGAAAAACGTCGGATCAACTTACACACTTTTTTAACTCCATTAATTAATTTCAGTATGCAATCCAATTTTTCACTAAATATTCAATAAAAAAAATAACAAATACATGCTTGTAAAAATAAAAATATTAAAAAAAACCTTGCAACAGATTGTAAATCTTAAACAATAAATCGCTTAAAAGGAAACTCATCAAGCAAGAATGTTTGGCCTCATTATTAACCATTTTCAAATTTGCATAAAAAAAAAAAAAATTCTAGAAAATCATCATCGCCCCAGAACTACTTAGCATCCTAAGCTCGAAACGCTTAGAAACAAATAGCAGCTCCCCGGAAAATTATTCAAATACGTAATACCGCTACGGTCATTTCATCACCCCGCCGCGCGCCAACTGCCAACAACGTCGATATACACCCTCCTCGAAAAAAAAAATCCCCTCGAAAACCATTAAACAAAAAAAAAAGAAGGTATACGAACTTCCTCGGGTCTAATGTCGAAGCACTCGGCGATCTTGTAGTAGAGCTCGCGCACGTTCCCGAAGCCGGAGATCAAACCGGTCGGGCTGCCGTGCGCCAATTGGCAGTAAAACGCCAACTGCGGCTCCTGCTGCTGCTGCTGCTGCTGCTGGGATCCATCCACCTGCGAATTCAGCCAGCGGTTATGGCCCCGCGTCGGTATAATTTCGCCGGCGCACCGGGAGCTGGGCCCGTTGCTCGGCTGCTGAGGCTGAGGACGCTGGTACTGCTGGTACTGCTGCGGCTGCTGCTGCTGCTGATGCTGCTGCGGCTGCGGCTGATGGTGCCGCTGCAGTTTTTCCGGTATTCGAAGCGACTTGAAGAACGGCATTTCCTTATTGTGTCGGTGAGAGTGCGAGGAAAACTCGACGGCTGTCGGGGAAGGCAAAAAAAGGGCTCGCTTGAGATGGAGAGATTAGCGGGGGTTCACCTTCCCTTCTTCTTTTTTTTTTTTTATTTATTATGGAGATAGTTATAGGTGGAGGACTTCTTTGTGGTACGCTTTTCACATTTTTCATTTTTTTAATGCACTCGACGTCTTTGTTTTTTTTTGTTACTGTAGCAAAATTCTTTGACGTTACTATCTAAACTTCTCTCTAAAGTTGAATTAGTGAAAAACCACTAAAAATTAGTGAAATGTGCTCCACTAATCTCGAAATAGTGAAGCACATTTCACTAATATTTAGTGGAATTCACTAATTTTTAGTGGATTTTCACTAATTCAACTTTAGAGAGTTCATCCAGTGAATTTCACTTACTAACAGTGCATATTCACTTAAAAACAGTGAGTATTCTAATACTATAGAGAGTATTATAAATATTATACCTATAGATCCCTAATACATTAGTGACCTAATCCTCACTGTTTTTCAGTGAATATGCACTGTTACTCTGTAAAGTTGAATTAGTGGAAATTCCACTAATCTTTTTAGTGAACAGATTTTCCACTAATCAATTAGTAAAATTAGTAAAATTCACTATCAATTAGTTTCACTAGAATAAATTTCACTAATTGAAATAGTAAAAAAATTTCTACTTAGTTGTATTAGTGGAAATTAATAATTATTCACTATTTCAAATAGTATATTTTCCACTAATTCATAGTGGAACACTTTGCATTATTCAAATTAGTGTACAGTCACTATGAATTAGTGGTTTTTCACTAATTCAACTTTAGAGAGTATAGTAAGTGAAATTCACTGGATGAAGTTTAGAGAGTGCAATATCAATTGGAAGAGCATTTACTGCAATTTTATGAACATCCTCATTTAAAATGAATGGCAGATTAAAAAATGTTAAAACTGAATAATTTAATTTATTAATCTGTTAAATGAAATCACTAACAAACATGACTTTGTTCATCGTTGATTATTCAAATTTAAATATAAAATATATATAGAAATTAGGACGCTTTGAATTTTGGCTCTATTTGGTTGAATTGAAATTTCCCGTTGGAAATTTCATCGCTTGTTTAAGAGAGGACTTACTCGAGGACTTACCAGCAAACTCTTCGTGCTTAGCGCGCTTAAAATTTTGAGATTAGCAAACGAATTACTACATCATGTACTTATGTTTAAAATAAATGATAAAATAATTAGAATATTTTCAAATTTAATAATAATTCTATTAATCTCATGGATTTTAAATTTTATTTAAAATGTCTCTTACACTTTAAATAAATCAAATTACATTGTAAAATATTTCACAATATACCTGCCACCGTCTTTTTTTAAGAGAGAAATTTTTGAAAAAGATACATGAAAGTAGCAGAATCAGTAAAAAATTCTTGAATGTTAGCGAACTCGAAGCCTGCCAGGACAATGCAGAAAAAAGGGCTCACTTTAAGTGGAGAAATTAGCAGGGGTTCACTCCCTCACCCCTTCCTTTTTTTTAAGTTTTATTTATTACGAGGATAGTTATAGGTGCGCAAGGCTTCTTCCTGAAATATATATATATGCTTCTTTCACATTTTTTTTATTTTTCTAATGCATACGTGGTCTTTATTTTCTTTTTAAGACAAATGTATGAAAGTAGTCGGTTACACACTGAATCAGCAAAAAATTCTTGAATGTCAGAGCATTTTCTCGGCTCCTATATATTCTGCGCTAAATATAGCTCTCTAGAGAAGAATGGCCGCGGGTGAATTAGCCATTGAATATGGATTTTCGAATTTTTCAAATTCTTCAGAATTATTGCGAAAAATGAGGGAACATTTTTAATACTTAGTCAGATTACGAGAGTAGTCGAATTATCGACGAAGCTACTGTACTGTGTGAGAATATTTTAGAAACTTTGCAGCCTCGCTGGGGAATAATAAATTATTGCTGAGAATGAATAGGCTACAAATGCCATTGTAACTTTCACTTTGTTTTATTACCTTTAATTTAGTTTACCTTATAATATTTTATATGCAGGTAATGAAATCGCAATAGTGGAACTGCGCACTTGTTATACTTCAAGTCAATTTACTAATTTAAGGGTAGAGTCAAGTTATTAAAAAATTCTTTATTATTTAACTTATATATTTGTAACTTATATTTGTATAAATGTATATTAAAAATAAAAAAAAAAATTGTTGAACTTTACTATTCCTTTAATTTTGTATTCAATTAATTTGGATAATACATTTGTAAAAGCTCGCAAAGCTTGCAGTTGAAAACTATTCACTGAAATCGTTTATTTCATTTGATCCGGTAAATACAAAAGTTTCTATTTGAAAGTTTTTACGCGAAAACAAGCTGGCGTCTGATGATTAGAACTTTTAAGTAAATATCATCTGCAACTATCTAATCTTTTCGTTTCCGGTGACACTATTGAAAATGAAGAAAGTCCGAGGTCCACTATTAATAAACCAATGGCTGCTCCATTTTTCAAATTATATAATTTTTTTATCTTGTGAGAATAAATTACGTTAATTTCTTTTTTTTGTTCGAGTTTAACGATTAGGATTTGTACACAACCAATGTCTCTACATAAATCAAAATTTAATTATATCTGCAAATGACGATAAAAAGTTGTACACTCCAATTATTAAAATTGATTTAATCGTGACACTTATAAGCAGATATTTTTGAGTCCTTGATCAATAGTTTAATAAATATATACTGCAAGATTATTTTAGATTTTCATCTCTTCAAGTGAACCTGCACTTAATCAAAACTGAACTAAACAAAAAATTAAAAAAAAAAAAACTAAAATTAATTTAATATTATATGAACGCTTAAGCAGATATTTTTGAGATTTTTATCAATAGTATAATAAAAAACAAAAAAATAATAAAATAAATAATCAATTCTATACATTCTCTTTTAGATTGTCATTTCTTCAATTGAACTATACTTAATAAAAATACGCTACAAAACTAAGCTAAATGAACAATACAAAGCTATTAGTCAAGTACATTTAATCAGGCACTTAATGTTTCATCCAAAAAAAAGTAAATTTTCACATTTTCAATGAGAAAAGAAAATCTCATGCCGTGCATACAATAAATTACAGAATAAAATAATTAATACGCAGGATTTCATGGTCGCGGAGGGGATCGGGAGAAAGTTACAAGCCGCGAGGCTAAAATTCCTAGATATAAAGTAAACATTCCCATAATCGATTAGCGCGAGCACTTAATTATACAGTATATACCGCTGACGACAAGTCAGCGCGTATATTCTGGACTCGTTAGCGCGCTTCATTCGACTTACATAATTTACCTCGAGCACGTGAGAAGAAACTGATTTCCAATCGATTTCCAATCTCGGAAACGATTCCAGAATCCCACGAGCGAAGCCTTTTTTTATCTCGCCTCGATTAGCATATAGGCGAGACATATATATATATATATGTATATATCGTATAACTATGTATACGCGAGACGCGTGTATTATATGTATATTGTAATATATTCGCGAAAAGTATGTATATGATATATGTGAAACGTGCATACATATATATCCTACCTATACACGCGTGACGTATGTATATCGTACCTACAAGAGCGTACAGTAGTAACGAAGGAAAAGAAGGAGACAAAAAAGAGTCGACGTTTCTTACTCGCGGAGGAGCGGTAAAACCTCCGCAATAAAAGGTTCGTTCCGCACAATATGACTCATTTAAATACCAGCATCCTTCGAAAAAATTACGTAATACTCCACCGGCGTTTGCACAATTATCGAGTGCCGCGAGTAGAGAGAGATAGAGAGAGAAAAGCTCCGCCGCGCTTTGTTTGACCTGCGCGTCGCCGAGTGTAAAATGTACATTCCATCGCGCTTCTTCTAAACACTTCGAATAAAAATAAAAAATAAAAAAATGATAATAGAATGAAAAACACTATCCGCTATTGAGTGATAAAAAGAGTGAAAACCGGTATAAGAGGGGATTCTCGAAAAAAAAAAGAAAAATCGACGGGCCTAATTAACATACGCCTAAATCGGTGTCGTCTCGAGAAAGTCGGGCGCGGGTCATCGAAGGTGAAATGCCTTACTTGCGACCCATAAAAGAAAAAAAAAAGAAAATTAGTTCAGCCTGGCAAAGTCGTGTTTACGCGCTCAATTAGCGCACGTCCGCGCGACGAATCGGCGCGATAACGCCGCGGACCGCGATAATAAGCGCGCACCGGGAAAAAAAAGCAGAAACTGTCGACCGCGGAGTCTATTTTCGTTCGCCGACGAATCCGGAACCGATCGGGGCGTTACGAAAACACAACCTTCTGTTTTTATAGAAAAATACCTCGTGTCTCCATGGACCCATGGATGGATGGGTAAAAACGACGATGCCGATGTCGTGCCGATTCGACCTTTGATGCGGGACTTTACACACAACAAAATATATTTAAAAAAGATATTCCTTATACGAACACTCTCGGTATCAATGTCGGTATCAGTGACTTTTAAATCATTTTTATTTTTGTTATAAATACTTATCTCGTGGACGGACTTTTATGAACATTTTTGGGGAATAGATGTAGAAAAGCAAATAAGACGATCTTTGACGCTTTTCCTACTTCCAAACACATTTCGTATCATAATAAATTTTATTTTTATTCTAATACTTCGTGTAAGTATTTTTATAAAGATAAGATAAATAGATAAATGGATAGAAGAGCAAATAAGATGATACCGATCGTGCCGATTCGATCTTGAACGCGCGATTTTAATTTAACATAGACATAATACCTTCGTACCAGTTGACATTCTAACGAAATTTTTTTTAAATAGAAAGTACCTTGTATATGAAAATATTTACAATGATGAAGTGAACGGAAGGGCAAAAAAAAAAAGGAAAACGATGCCGATCTCTCCGATTCGACCTTATAGCCGCGCGACTTTACACACAGTGTATTTAAAAGCCACATACCTTCGGACACACTTGGTGTCAATTGACGTTCTAACGAAATAATTTGTAAACACGTGGACTGTAATGCACGTACTACACACAATACACCGGAGAAAAAACGACGACGTATCCACGCAATGATGACACGTGAATTTGTGCCTCGACAAACAATCAATTAACTTCATTCCGAACTCTCTGCTCGGCTATATCCAGCAAACCTGCCAGCACACTGTAAACAATTTTTTTTTTTTTTTACGTCACGCGTATAGATATAAAAACTCCAGTAACTTCACAGAATCTTGCAGACTCCACCAGACAATCGGTATCCTCTTTTTTTCCTCTCTTATAAAAAAAATTGTTATAGAAATTCAAATGAGTACTATACAAAACTGCGTATATAAATTTGCCAATCACTCCAATACTCTATCCTCGAGATTCCAGCAACACAAGCACCGCACACAGCCGACTTCGAGTACATAAAAGAAACGGTACCACAAAGAATAATAATAGAAAAAAAGAATTCCGCCGAAAAATCGCTCACCTGTCCAAGACACACAGACGTCGTCGCGGTCCCACGACGTAGCGAGCGGGACGGACACTTGTCCAGCCGGGCGAGAGGAAAATGAATAATAATAATAATAATAATAATAATGAAAAATAATAAAAAAATTATATTGAAAGAAAAAGAAGTCGCGAGAGAGGCCTCAGCAGCGAGCGCTCGGTCGGGAGCGCGTAGAGTCGCACCTTCCCGCGGGCCACATGCCGATGCTGTTGCAACACACTCGGCGTGTGCGAGCGCGACGATGATCGGCGGCGGACTCGCGCGCCCAGCGGACACTTGAAACGTGTACGCCTCTCACGGACACTTCTTCGCCGCTGCGGCCGCGCAGCGCGAGCTGCTGCTACTGCCCCTTCCTCGCGAGCGGAGAACGCGCCTCGCGCTCGGTTTTGTACTCTTCTCCGAGCGATGTTATAGCGACGCACCCGCGTTTTCTATGCGAGAAATAATGTTTTCTTTCAGTATTGATCGATTGATCGGCTTTTTATAATTTTTCTTTTTTTATAATTTTCTTTTTTTTTTCAGGGTGACTCCAGATTAGAGTTTTCGCTAAAGATGTAGGATTCTTGATTAAAAATAAACCCGCGCTTGTAATTTTTATGCTGTGGATTTCTGTGGAATTCTGCACCTAAATATGCATTGGATTTACTGCAAAGAAACTCTACAGAAAAAATATTTTAAAAGAATTAGTCTTGAAATCCTTACGCAGGATAAAATTCAGCCAAAAAAATTTAAATTGACTGGAAAAAAAATTTATATATTATATATAAATTTGAAGAAGTGGCTTTTCTAATCACCTTCCAGAATTTCCTCTTGAAATTTTGCTGCAGGATTTCTGATATACTGTTCTTGAGAAATTTCCCTGCAGGTAATTCCGTAGGATCCTGCGGAAGCAGCTATAGAATTCCTGCAGAAAAATCTTGCAAGGCTTCTTTAACAGAAATGATTTTATAAATATAAAAATAAAAGAATCTAAAATTTTAAGGTATTTATAAAACTTAGATTCTACATAGTGGATAGTAATGGTAAGGTCAATTATTAGTCGGATATTATGTGGATTATAATCACTTTTATTAAAAATCGTCGCAAATGTGTGTATAAGATTCGTAAATGGTAAAATCGATAATAGCACGATATTGTCTACAGTTGTATAAAAAACTTATTACGAACATCGCTGTACAATATACTCGACAAGTCGATTTAAAATTTGTCATGATAAAAATTTCTCAATGAACACTACCATTTCATAGGCAACTTACTCAGGTAATCTCGTTAGCAATTATTGCCGATTTTTTTGTTTTCTTTGTAGATTCCTTCTACGATAGTTTAAGCAAAAAACGTCGCTTTTTCGTTGTACAAGGCATAAATTAGTTACTATTTTTTTTTTAACAATTACAACTAATCAACAATTCTTGGCAAGATGAAAAAAAAAAGAAAAATAAAACAAAATTAAAATTTAAATAGCACTCGAGATGGAACCACTGGTATTTAATTTTAACTCTACTGATATTATACTTCTAAATGTATCTTTTATTTTAGTAAGATGTATAAAATTTTCCTACTAATGGCACGACAAATATTAATTTAATAAATATCATCAACAACATACTTATGAAAATTGTTATACGTCTTACTTGTTCTACTTATTTTATCTACTACGCTTACAACAAGCTTATATTCACAAGTTTATATTTATAAGAAAATGTTTAAAATAATTATATACAAGAATAGTTGAATTGTCAAATTCTTAAGGTAATTTTATATTAAACTACGATTATTTATGTTTTAAAAATTTATAAACATTCTTCATATTTCTTAAAAAATAATATAATTTTGAAATGTTTAATAACTTCTTTTTGTAAAATTTATCAAATTCCTATTTAATATCTATATCATTTTTACCTAAATGCAATTCCGGTTGTATAATAAAAATTTTCCACACTTTACCACAGTTAGAGTGATCATCAAGAGTAAGATAATTTTTCATAGGCAATAGTAAATTTTCATAAGGATCAGTATTTAACTGATATTCTTGCATCGCTGTGTAGATAGCTTTGAAAGGAGGCTGTTTCTCCGAGTGAAAAGTGCCTCTTGAACCATGAAGTACTAAAGCTCCTTCTTTCTCGGCTTCGGAACACACAGACATGTACATACAATGATCAGGTCTGTAATTAAAGCGACAAGAGTAAACATGTAGCTTCTCTGGATGATAATGGAAAATAATATTAATAATATCTTGATCTCCCCAAGTTATTTTTAGTTTATATTCTTTGTGTATTGGTATGACATACTGAGTCCACTTGAACTCTCTCATTCTTGTCAAGTTCATTAACATTACTCCAGAATTCACTCCTAACTTGCCATAATATGGATGCTTTGCAAAGCGATTGTACCAGCCAGTATTAGGATCTTCATGCTCTGGGCTTAATGCGGCTAGCTGCTGATTATCCATCTTTTTAAATTCATCCCATATTACTTCTGGAGGTGCAAGAAAAAGTGTATCCGTATCTACATATAATATCGAATCGGTATCATTCAGCACAGTCTAAAATAAAATAAACAATCATTAGAACACAAATTTTACTTTTTAATTTGAATTTGACTTCTATTTATAAAAAATTATAAATTTATTTAAAAAAAAATTACTTACAGGAAGAAAAAGTCGTTGAGCTGCGCAAGGTTTAAACAACTTCCTCCACATGGTAACATCACTAATATCTGGAAATACTACAGGCCTGACTATGAATTCAAAAGTCTTATTAGCAATCTGCTTCCATTCTGTAAGTTTCTCATGAAAGGCAGGAATAAGACCGTAATCCGAAATCACTATAAAGCGCAGCGGTCTCTTAGTAAATACCAGGGCAGATTTGAGCATAGTCAAGGATTCGTCCAGTCTGTCATTGCCACAAGCAACAACGCAGATGACCACCTCACCCTCCAGTGACTTGGTGACTGGCTTCTTGGTGGTCTCAACAAAGGCAGCAGTAGTATGTCCATGTTCGTGGCTACTTTTACTGGGCACACTGGTCTGATAGTTGAGCAGAACAAACAGGCCCACAAAGCCGAGGCCCAGCAGCAATAGTCGATACAAGGATTTCATCTTACCACTTCGAGTACCATCCTTCGTCTGCTCCGAACCAAAGCACGTCAGACTCCTTCCGCACCCGACATCGTACAGTCGCTCCTGCCCCAAATTACCTTTTTCTCGAGGACGGTATTCGCAGTGGCAGAGATCAAAACATCATTCCTAACCTACAAAAGTTTTGACGTTCCGCTTCGGGGGGGAAGCGGATCAAGCGCCTTTTTTTATGTTTACGTCCTTGGAGAGGCCGACGCTCGCGCCCTCCGCGACTCGCGCCGCGGGACTGAGCTATTCGAAAAATGCAACTTTGAAGAGCACCGGGGAAAAGTACCAAACTGCTAATTTATGCGCTACGGCCGGCCTCTAATTTAGCGTTTATATTATGCCGTAAAACTACTGCTTTGACAGCTGACTATAAGAAGAGTACAGTGTTTTCGGCTCGGATCTGAAGGATTTGCTTGAGTGGCCAAAACGCCAAATTGGAAAATAAGTATTTAATGCATTTTTGAGCTTTTAACAGAATTCTTTTTTTTTTTATATGAATATTTTTTAGAGTATTCTGTGCATTATTTATTAAAAATATAAATTTTTTTAAAGAATTTTATATATTGTACTCTGCAGCTTCAAAAATATATATCGTAAATGCTTTATAGTATCTGGAGTTGAGAAGAAGAATCGCGTAAATCTTTTTCATTTTTTATGTTAACATTATTGCAAACGTTAAAATAAGATTTTTTTTAACATTCAGAAACGCCTTAAATTGCGTACCACTAGACTTATGTAGTTTTTTCTTAAAATGGATTTTAGTTTTTCTTTAAATATTTAAAAATGCCTTGAATCACAATTAAATTAACAGTTTAACATCTTAGATAGAAGAGGTATGTATATATGTGATATCAATCTAATCGTTACAAATCCACACTAATCTCATTTTTTACTGATTTTTTCATTTAATTATTGTTATCAATCCATCGTGGCTGCATACTATTATTATATTTAGTTATTACTTTTAGGTTTTTAGGTTTAACTTTTGTACTTATTTTTTTGCTGTACTCTCTCAGTTTATGCTATTTTGTTTATACTATTTTATATAAACTATTTTGTATTTTAAGGGCTATCCTAATCCCATTTAACGGTTTAAATATCTAAATCAATTGTACATTTAAATTATCAGTTCATACAAAATTAATAAATTAAAGATAGTTGATGTTTTATTAAGAATTATTATTATCTAGAAACATTTTCTTCTGCTAAAAAATTGTTAAAAATTACTAAAAAACATTAAAAATAAAATTAAACTAATTTTCTTATAATCTAAAATCGAGTTTTTTCAATATTTAAGTTTTCAAATACTTCATAATTTTAAAAAATTTAGGTTGTTTTTAAATATTGGAAATTTTGAGTATTGTAAATGATGAAAACATATTGAATAATTAAAAAAATGTAATTAAATCTTTTAGTGTCTCTTAAACTTTATTTCTGCGCTTATGGCTTATATTATTCCTCTGTAAAAAAGAAACTTATTACGTAAATGTAGGAGTAGGAAACGAAGGTACACCTAATAAATTTAAACAAAATCTTTATGTAATATTTTTAAAAAGGATTTAAAATTTTCAAAAAGGAGATTCAACCTTTGATCATGTCGATTTTGTCTTTGCTTATTTTTACTTCATCTTTTTCTTAATAATTTCGACATTGCAGACGAGTAAAAAATATACTAAAGACAAAAAAGAGCAAAATGAAATCTCCTTTTTAAAAATTTGAAAAATATTTCACCATAGTACACAAGTGCGAGAGAGTGATTTTCAGCCTCGTGTGATAACGAGACTAATTTCACTTCCTTGCTCATTTATTTTTCGAAGCAACGTGTGCAAACTGCGATTTTACGCAGCTACAGATACTGAACAAACATGCGCAAAATCGTACCTTTCAGCACGGCGTATCGAAAAAATTTACCCTTACAAAAATAAACTACTATCAAAACTACTACCAAAACTATTGTATAATGAATTACTGGTGAACTGCTGATGGATCACATATTTCCAATAGTAAATTAGACTACTGACTAACTACTGACTGGCTTTACCTCTATACTTGCAAACTATTTAGGAATTCTTTGAAATATGGGCAGTAGTTGCCAATTTACTATTGGAGTCGAGTAATTCATCAGTAGTTTTCAGTACTTTGCAGTAGTTCTTACAGTAATTTATTTTTGTAAGGGTATTTAAGGCAATGAATGAGAAAAATGAAAAAAACAACACGAATTTATCACTTTAAATTGTATAATGTTCTAATTCATCGCATTATCCACAAGACATCCTAGATCATCATGACACTCGGAAAATGTCCTCGGCTCAGCTTCCTTAACTATTATAGCTTTCGATAGACAGCATACTCGTTACTCGGACGATTGACACAACGTATAAAAATCAGAAAATACCGATGGTTTCACACAGTTAGCTACGTCACACTATATTCAAAGTAAACATATCGTTTTACATATATGCGTTCGCTTGCGAGTTGCATCTCGCGCGCGCGCCGCGGGACGGCCGCCGCGAGCTCGACTCCCCTTATCTTTTATTATAGACTCGTTCGAAAGGCGCGCGACGCGCCGAAGGTGCGAAAATATTCTCTGACAGTCTCGTGCACCGCTGACCGCTTCGCGAACCGTCCCTCCGGAGCGCCTTCTTATTTTTATTTTTATTTTATTTATTTTTTGTTGTTGTTGTTTTATTTTCTTTAGCTGCGAATCACTTTGTTTTATTTTATCATTTTTTTTTATTAGTTTTTCTTTTTCGTCATTTTGCTCCGTTTACATACAAGCTATTCGCGTCGGTTCACGCTTCTCGCCGTCCGTCTCAATCTTTGGTTGCAATACTTCGGCTTTCTCGCCGCTCGTTTTCTATTTTTTTTTTGTTTTTTGTTTTTTATGATTATTATTTTTTGTTTGTTTATTCCCCCGCGAGCGCTCCGAAGAAAAGTAAGAGAAAGGAGAAGAAGAGGCAAGAAATTACAGTTTTCTTTCTATCTTTCTTATTTTTTTTTTAAAGCTTTGTCCGAAAGAATATTTATCACAGCTCGGATTGATATCCTTATTCCTTTGACGCGTGACGAGGTACGTGCATCTTTATTTTATTTATTTATTTTTTTTTGTCGCTGTTTTTTTTTCATTGTTGTGCGCTAATTTTCGTTTTGAAGGAATCTCGTTGTCGGGAGCTGTATACACGCCCTACGAGCCGCTCGTCGGAGTCGCTGGGTTCGTTAACTTTTTCGCGCACCATTCCACCGGCGAATACGTTTTGCAGATTATCATCGTCCGTCACGCGTTTTATGCTTTGGAGGTCAAAGTGCTCGAAAAATCGTTTTAAAAAACAATTTTTATCGCTTCGTGATCTTTGCAATAAAAAATAAATTTATTTCGAGGGGACAGCTACACTGTAAAAAAAATCAGTTGGGAAACGACTACATTTTGTGTGGATAATGATACGATCTGTACACGTAAAACAATCGTTACATTAAACATTATCATAGTCTTTACTAAAGTGAGAACAAACTCGAAAAATAAAAAAAAAATCGTTACAATTGCTATGAAATTTTACTATGAATATAGTAAATTTTAATTTAAATACTTTAAAATTTTCTAGTCACTATATAGTAGTAATTTTTAATGCAACATTATCCTCCGTGTATTAAATGCAGTGAAACAACATGTCCAGAGAAAATTTTCAATGCGCATAGCGATTTTACAAACGATTTACTAAAGCTACTCTCAGTAATAAATTTACTGCATGATTCATTATTTTTGCAGTTATTACAATTTCTGTAAAAACTGATGACAATTATTGTTGATTAAACTTTTTCTGCTCTCTTAATTAGTGTTTTTTACTTTAATTTTCACAACAGTGATGATCGTAAATTTGCAATATTTATAGTAGCAAAATCACTGCATTTAATGTGGGTAACATTGCGGCTCACATCAAATATAGTTCATTAACTCGGTCGTTTATGAAATCGCATTGATCATTTAAATAAACAATGACAATTGTACATTATATAAAACTGCAATTCTCTAGGTAAAATTATTAATAGTAATACAAAATCGCTAAAAACACTCGTAATTTCCATTTGTTTCTTTTTTTACAGTGTACAACAATTAAGTAGACTAATTTAAAATTGTGCGACAATGCATAAATTTATTTTTCTTCGCAAAGATCAAAAAGAAAAAAATTCCACTCTCCTGAGCCAGGAATCCCATTGTAACGCGCGAAGCACCAAAGGTATTTCCAACAGTCGAATCGGAAAACTATGCAGATTCGAGTATCCAACAAATCGCAATAAATTAAGCACCGTCGTCGCTCTGAGAAACATTCTTAAAAATTTCGCATCCGCCAGAACGGCTCGACTCTCTCTAAAAAAAAACGCAATCGATAAAGGCAGAGGCCATAGCACATTGCACTACATAGTTGCAAAAAAAAAAATTGTTCAAGTACTCGAACGCCCAGCGACTCGAGCGAAAGAAATCAGCCGCGAAGCCGACCTCTCTCTCTCTCGCTCCGGCGAAAGAATCCGCGCCGGCTCGCTCGGGCGAGCGTAAAAAAAGGGCCGCGGCGCGTTTTGCTCGTAAAAGCGCGCACTCGTAAATTCATTCGTTCGTAAAGGCCGCGGGACGCGAAAATGCGGAAGTGCTGCGCAGTCGGTGCGTCTGGCCACTCTCTTTCTCTTTCTTTCTTTTTTTTTTTTTTTTATTTCATTTTTCTCCCTATACCCTCCCCTACTTTACCCTGCCCCTCGGTGCATCCAGTCGCTCTCCTGCACTTCCTCCGTCACTGTCATTCGCCTGCAGCCCGCGAAATTACGATCCGCGCGGCCACGGGGGAGGCGCAAATGATACGGCCGCGGCTGAGCGCACGACTACACGCGCCTGCGTGTACGACGCAGAGTCCAAGTCCAAGGGAAACGTACTTTGGTTCGGTGCACTTGTGTGTCCTTTTTTCTTTTTTTTTTTCATTCGCTTTGCGCTTGAGACAGTCGAGTTCCTCGGAGAGAGACCGTCGAGATTGCACATAGAGATCGTTTGGATATGATCGTTCTTTTTTTTTCGTTAAAATCGCGTTTAGTTTGTACGATGAATGAAAATCGATACTCGTTTTGCGTCTGGATTTGTGCAATTGTAGCTTATTAGTTTTTTTTTATAATACACGCAAAAAATTATTACATTAAAAATTACTTCAGTCTTTACTGAAGCAAGGAAAAACAACAAAAAATGGTAAAATTGCTAACAAATTTTACTTTAAATATGTAATAAATTTTAGGATAAAAATTTAATTTAAATATTTTAAAATTTACTGTCTCTATAGTAATTTTCTTTTATTGCACAAGTTAGTTCGTGCGTAAGTAAATACTACAGTATAATTTTTAATGTAACATTTTTCTCCGTGTGTTTTTGGTGTGTGCTCACTATCTTACAAAACTGAGTATCGAGTCCCTTGTATGCGCATCATTTACAACAGTATAGCAATAAATGCTGTACGTTAAAATCACATTTTTACTAAAAATTATTTTCCGCGGTTATTTGAATTCTTAAGTAAAATCGATACATCTCCTTTCGTTAAAAACAGTTGGATGTGCGATCTCGACTTACAGAGATACGTGAGGAACTCGAGGTGCGTATTGTTCAATGGTTTACAAAAAAACTGTTTTAGTATCGGAACGAATTACAAAGAAAAAAAAAGACGTTGAAACGAGAGATCAAGAAATTGTAACATATGGTTACATTGCGTGGGTCTACAAAACATCGTTGAGCTCTTCGCGTGTATCAACACTCGACTCTTGCCTCTTGGTCGCCGAGGAAAGAGAATTCCGAGCTTCCGACGGACACATCGCCGAACCCTGACAAAAAAAAAAAGGATTAAACACTCCGGAGCGGAGAAAAAAAAACTCTGGAAGCAAAGTTATTTTCGCTGTCGCTTTTCTTAAAGTGAAACAAGTTCCGAGCTATTCTTCGTCAGAAAGGAACGACAAGAAAACTCGGAGTGCGAAAAAAAAAGTCCAGTCGAAGATGAGTCCGTCACACTCGAGATCTTCGATCGCGCAACGTATACGTTATACATATAAAAAAGCTGAACAATCAAGCGAGCAATTTTATCGCTCTCGAACATAAGGCCGCAGCGGGGTACGCCTATCGCAATTATAATCGTATACGGATAAAGATATGTCATTTTGCGAGCGTCCAACACAAAACAGGAATGAAAAATTCTCTTTCCGCGACCAATATTCTCCATCTTTTTTTTTTCAAAAACTCTTTCGTCCGTCATTCGCTTAATAATACAAATCCTACAACTACGCACTTATTACTGCGGGTTAATTCATGCAATTGATTCTTATACAATTAAAAAAAAATTTCTGAAATAAATAACACAGCGCCACGCCGCAAGAGAGATGCCGTTACATAATCGTTTAATGCCCGTCGTTGACAGATAAATCGTTAATCGAGTTAAGGGTTTACATTCGCTCGGCGATTTGGTGCGAACTGCAAGTTCGGTGCCTTACTGAAGTTACACAAGCAGCACGTCGATCGATTGACAACATGTATAATGAAAATCTCATTGAGATGAAAGGAGAACACACTGCATCTTTTATAAAATCAGAGGAAGCATTCTAAAAATTTGATCCTTCCGCGTACCAACGAAATGAGCGCATAAAAATTCTTTTTAACAAATAAAATATTTAAAATAGTACGCAAAAACAATATAATCTTAAATCTCGAGAATAAAAACGACAACTGATAAAACGGACGACCCGGTGATTGTAAAGAAAACGTTGTACATTAATCGCCTTATCGTGCGCTGATCCTTTAATCATCAAGGAATTCGCGAGTCTTTTCGCAGAAAAAGAGAAGAAGAAATAAGAAAGGATAATCCCTGAATGGTTGAACAAGCTACTTGCCGCGCGATTACAACTCTTCAGCATCTAATTAAGCGCATACTTTCAGTTTGCTTTGCCGTTTTCATTTATTTTATTTTTTTTTATCGAACATGTTCGCATCCTAAAAAATTTATACATATGAGGAAGTACGTACAATTACTGGCGACATTCGATCGAATCTCGATCGAATGATAAAAAAAATCTCCTACAAAATTAATGCCGATCGCTTCTAAGCACAAGCAACGAAATCGAAGCGCGGTTCCCTCCCTCGTCGTATATAAAAGTAAAAAAAAGTTTCCCCGATAATTTCGACTGCGCGTACTTTCTTCAGAAGACACGCATCTTTAAACGTTAACTTAATACCTACGAAATTAAGCTCTTACTACCGTAGTACCGCTCTGTTTTTTTTTTAATTAATAATGAATAATAAATCTTTGTTCCGTCTTTTTCTTTTTAAATTAAAATATAATATAAAAGAAAGATAGACCGTCGAAAAAAGAAAAGAGACTATACGTCCGTAATCCGTCTCTCCGACGAGTCCCGATCGATCGAACACTCCTTGGGAATTATTACATTAACTATAAAAAAAGAAGAAAGAAATAGGGAGGAAAAAAAAATTAAAACGTACAATAGAATTTGAAAACGAACGCGGGACGATCGAAGCGCGTCGACGTTTTCGAAGGAGCAGCGCGGCACTTCCGTCGTAGAAAATAAAGGGAAAAGCCGATAAGGCCGCGCCTTTTTTTTCTTTTTTGCCTTCCCCGCCTTCTTCGTCGTCCCATTTCGATAACAAACTCTTCCCCCGTCCGACACTCATTTCACAGAATGAGATAAACGGCTGAACAATTAAGATATGTAAATCGCGAATAAAGTGAAAGATGCATCGACGGCTTCTGCTTCTCTAGTGGAGGATTCTTATTTCTTTTTATTTCAAAGGCGCGATTCGAAATTTTAACGAGAGCCACGGAAAAGCGCCGATGGTCTAAAGACTTGATGATTTGGCAGGTGAGAATAAATGCACTACTCTTTTGCTCTCCTAAAATGATTGGGTCTAAAATATCTTTTTCTTGACATGTTACTTTTAAAGCTAAAAATTGTATTTTCGCCTCGTTTTTTTTTTTCATTTTTGCTATTTTCTACGTAAAAAAGAGTATCGACTATGTTTGCTTAAACCGGTGATCTGAAAAAAGTCACCCTTGGAAAAATATACTATCCAGGTCTTAATTATTGGACGGACAAAGGGTGATCGATGTTATATGTTAATGATGTCGCTCAGCCTTCGAATTAAAAAAGTTTGAGATTTAAAAAAATCTTTAAATGCGTGTTTCATTTAAGTACAGGAGTATTTTCCGTTTACAGTGTTATTCCAACGCCTCGTCTGCGGACCATCGAGATCATCGAGCGGAAGCTGTCGCACAAGTTCCATCGCTTTTCGAGACCAAATTATTACACTTTTTAAGAAAAAAAAAATTGAACACGCTGCGGAAAGCGAAAAATTACGATACTGTGCATTTAATATCGTTTGGCGTGTTTTAGTTTAACCATATTTTTTTTTTCTTTTGTATAGTATATTCCCTATTTGGCACTTTGCACAATGCTGGCTTAATACAACATAAGTGCCGTTTTATTTATTAAGTAGTGCAAGTACAATGAAAGAATAAATTCACGCTTCTCGTTTACAAAAAAGTCGTTAAAACTGCCTGGTATTCCACATTTGTACCTTAGACTCTTTTTGGGGGGCTATTCGATTATTTGAAGCATTCTGGGAAAAAAGAACTTTATAATTGCACATATTTGCCAAAAGTTATTGCACATATATTGCGAAAGTAGTAAAAAATAACGAAAACGAGAAAATTGCACATTTTTTTTTTAGCAAATAAAAAGAATTCCATGCTGCAAGCAAGCATACAGGATTAAACGAAAGTTTGTCTTTTTTCCAAAAATGCTACATTTTTTTGGTTTTTGAGAGACTTTAATCTACATGTATTGAGTAATCAAACATTAGGCAGTTTCCATACTAGCAACTTGGTCGCCCAAAAATAATTTCTACATTTAGTGCTTCATTGCTCTCGTTAATGTGATTATTTTTCGCTCTCTAATTAATGGTTTCATTCTTAATTGTAATTTTTTTTAAAAAACACGAATTATTATCGCACCTTTAATTAATATCTAAAATCGATTATTTAATACTTGTTCAGCAAGAATTGTCGATGGACTACCTTTTTCTGTATGCTCTAGTCGAATTCTCTTTCACTAACATTCGCATAGTATCAGTTCTTGAGGCCCGCGACTCAATAAAAAATGCATGTACTTCATACAGATTCCAGAGGCGAGCATACTCAGCAACTTATTAATTGTTGCATAATGGATGTCACAAAAATTGAGTTCGTCGCTTCAAAGCGTCTTGGCTTTTTCTAATAAGTCGTTAATAAACTTCTGAAATTTATGAAACATTCATTAGTTTACACTATTCTTAGCATTATAGGTGAGTAAATTTCAACTTTTCTTAGAAATTTACCTTAACATCATGAGGAGGTTTCTTGGCATCAACCAGTAATCCCTGAAAAAGAACAAGTAAAAATTTAATAAAGAATTTTAAATAATTATTTTAATTTTGATGACTTCAAATTACTCACTTGTAAGTAACTCCTTCTGTGCTCATCACTATCCATATCAAGAAGTTCATCTATATCAACTTCTACCTCTCTACTATTTCCTTTTTCATTCTAGAATTAATGGAGACAGTTTCAAAATCTGTTGTCAAGGTGCCAAATTTAATATTTGGTAGCTATGAATTTAAACTTACCACAGACTCATACAGCTTTTGGAGCTCTTCGAAGAGCCACATCTCAACGGCAAGTCTCTTGCGTATAAGAGACATTTGATGTGATCCGTACTTTGCAGTGAGAAATTTTTCTCTGCGCTCCTTGACTTCACCTTTCTCCGTAAATGCAACATGCAAATTTGCACGCGCAGGACTGCGCTCTGCTGTTAGTAAACCTCCAGTTTCCATTTTTTATTTGTTGATGAAATACCTGGAAGACATGTGACAATAAAATTATTTTAAGAAAGTAACCTTGTTTTTCTCAACAACTTATAAATAACTTAATAATGACAACAGATTTAAAAATAGTTGAAAGTTTTCCTTAATATTTTTTATTTCATTGTAAAAGTTATCTGAATCTAAGAACTGTTAGAGAAGCTATAGCTTTTAAAATTGTCTTATAATTGTTTCTATTAGTCATCTTCTGAAAGGTATCAATTAACTGATAATGCCTTTTCAATAATGAACAGAAAATATCCTTTTTTACAAAAATCTTGGAGAAGGTATTTCTAACACTCATTTTTATTGTTCCAAAATGTGTGTCATGTGTTCAAAGATCCTTGAGGTACAATAAGAACAAAGAAAATAAAAGTGCCTGTTGACATACTTGCTCCGATTCAGCATTCCCCTAAGCGAACGATAAGGTTGGCTCTAAAAAAACTCTTCAAACATAAAAGCTCATACACCATAAATCAAAATTGCTTTTGTTTGTGTTCTATAAGTGGGTTTTACTAAACAACCAAGATATTGTTATCAATCGGCATATGAGTAAAGAAAAATCCACATGAATTCTATTACTTAAGATATAAAAACTCTGGAAATATCTTTTACTTTACTAATTTGTCATTGAAAAAAAAAAGTTTTACCTCAATGAAATGTAATCAAACAATCCGATCTTCAACTATAAATTCACTCTGCAATGCAGTGAAAATTAGAATGAAAATAAATACAATCTTTTAACCACTGACATCGGCAAATACTTAATTGCAAAGAATCAGCAATAATAAATGCAATTAAATATGAGCAAAAAAAAAATCAAGGCTACAGCACAAGTATTAAAAATAGTGCATAAATCAAAACAGCTGCAGCTCGACGGCCAAAATGACAAATGCATTTCCATTTCTCTTGCCTGAAGAAAGGCTATCATTAAAGCTAACAGCGACGACAATAAAAAATTAAAAGTCGTAGCGCGTTCCCGACCCGCATGTCGCTCCAAATAAACTCCAATTAAAAAGAAAAAAAATATATATATCGAAACCCCAATAAAAAAGTCACTCCTAATATCCTTGCACACCTCGCGGTCGTCGACTGCCCAAGTGTTATAATAAGTACTCTCTCCAGCGATTGCCAAAACTCGCGAGACGCCTTTCCTAATATAAAAAGCTCTTCTCTCCGCGTAAAAATTTAAAGGTCCTCGACGCGCCTCCGCTCCTCGAACAAAGAAAAAAAAAATCCTCGCCTCGAGCCTTTTACCCGTGCGAACCGCGCGCACTGTGTGCATGCGTAAGGCTCGCGCGACGTCAGCGTCAAGTCGGCGGAACAAAAAAGAGAAAAAAAAGAAAAAAAGAAACAGAGCGCCGAGGGGGAAAAAAACAAAACAAAAAGTCGAACGGCCGCACACGCATCGTGTACGCGTACATAGCCGAACGAGGAGCGCACGGCGGCGAACCCATTGTTTTCAATTCAATGGCACACACGCGAATATACTGCGTCCGGGGGGAGGCGGCGGGGCGTGCAGCGGAGCAAGAAGGCGAGTCGCTGAATTACACCTCCATAAGGCCCCCCTCCCCCTACTCCCTTCTCGGTTATATACGCGTGTGGTGTGTACACTATACACATATAGGTAGATACGGAGGTCCGGGCGCATTCCTGAAGGATGTTTAATTTCCGCTTGATGCGGGCGTAAAAAAAAGTTTCTCGCATACTTACGCTCCTCTCCGTTTTGCTGAGCGTCGTGCTGCGCCCCTCTCTCTCTTTCTCTCTCTCCTTTATTATCGGCTGCAGCGGGGGTCTCCTTCGCTCGATCGCGGCGACGACGACTACGCGGAAAATGCACTCCTCACTCGCGAGCAGGCCTGCGGTGCACTGAGCGCGCGCCAGCCACACACCACCGTGAAGTAGTATAGCGGGCACGACGTCGGGGAGATGCGCGCGGCCCTCTCTCTCTCTACCCCTACCCTGCGAGATCGAGCGATGCGTATCAAAGCGCTGCGCGGACGGTCAACGGCACGCACGCAGCCGAATAATGAGCGGCAGTGTCTGCGGCGCGGGAGAGACCGACTATAAAAAAAAAAAAAAAAAACGCGAGCAAGGAGGAGGAGTAGGTAGCTCCGAACGGGAAAGCGGACGATGCACGACTCCGCGACTCTCTTCCCCCTTTCTTCTACACGCAGCGATATGTGGATTGTGGGAGGAGGAGGACGCCCTAGAGGGCGCTTATATAACCTCCCGTGACCTTTTATTTTATTCTTCTCGTCTTTAATAAGTATATATTCTTATTATTTTCGTTTTTTTAGTTTTTATTTGTTTTTTTAAATAGATTAAATGGATTTATGTGAGTGATTGTGAGAATGTAAAGTATTCGATCGAATGATTTATATGCGAGCGCCCGATGAATGACTGATGAGGCACTTTGCGGAATTCAAATTTTTTCGTCGAACTTATAAGTAGTGGGTGGTTCGAGCTTTGATATGAACTTTTATTTTATTCTTATTTTCATTTTATTTTTATTTATTTTAACTCTTTCGTACCGTATGTTTGTTCACTTTGTTCAAGATGCTGTAAAAAACTGAAATTAAGAAATTATTTAATTTCAGTTTTCTACAGCATCTTGAACAAAGACTACAAAGAGGGTCCTACAGGACCCATACGGTACGAAAGGGTTAAAATGGATTATTCACGAGCACCCGATAATAGTTATGCGATGGAAGTCGCTTTGCGGAATTCAAATTTTTTCGTCGAATGTAGAATGGGTGGGTTCGAGCTTCGATATGACCTTTTATTTTACCCTTCTTGTCTTTATATTTTTATTTTTACTTTTTTAATGGATTTACGTGAATGATTTTCAGAAAGTAAAGTATTTGAATGAGATATTCGACAAGGCGCGCGAAATTCGAATTTTTCGGGTGATAGATTCGAGCTTCGATATAAGAACGAAGTCGATGAATCGATTTGGAACGCGAAGACGGCTCTACCTAACCTCAACTTTGGGTCCCGGTGGTGAAGTCCCGCACGAGGGTATAATTTAACGAATTACTAACCGGTAATTAATAATTAAAAGACCTAAACTATGGCTAACGTAAAAAAGTGCATCCAAGGCATCTACTACGACCCATTCAAGTGGTGAGACTTTATGTCATACTTTCTATTTTTTCGTTTTATAACTGTACGTGTTGTGATACATTCTGCATGCATGAAAACCTTTCTATAAATCTTTAAAGATAAAAAAAAACCATTAATAATTAACAAATAAATATGTGTGGTGAGATGCATAAGCATGCATGTCAACATTGATAAATAATGACTAGATAGATAAGTTATGTTAAAGTTTTTCACGCAGTACCCAATAACAACAAATATAAAACAATTATTCTGTTTGTTATTTTGATTTCTGAATAATTGTTTATTAGCGTTGACAAAATGTATTAATGATATTATTATTTTTTTTTAGGGCGCTAGTCAAGAGCGTAGGAATATTTGCTCTTGGAGTCAAAATAGCAATGGGATGCAAAGGAATCGATTTGATGGCGCCGCCTACTATGTGAATAGATTCTGCATTTACGAAGAGTTCCAAATAATTGTACAAATACTTGTAAATTAGTTAATTTCTCTTTTAATATTTCCATTGTACATATAAACTTAGGCATGTTTCTTTACGAAAGCATAATGACTTCAATTTTGGTTGTACAATTACCAATTTACCTCTTACTTAGTTGATCACTTAAAGATATATCTGTGTTGTGACTATCTTTATTTAAAGAAAAAAAAATGTAATTTCAACTTCGAAATATAAAACGATTTTCTAAGTCTGCATTTTTTATTACTCATCATCTCTTTTATTTTATTGAAGTTTTTAGTAAAGATGTGTAAAGGTTTAGATAATATATAGGTATATTTGAATCATGCCTGTACTGAATGATAAGGAACAGCTGAGCAGTTCATATCATAACCTCAAATTAATGTATATTTTAATCTAGTCGTGTTACGTGCTAATAGTAAACTATGAAAATGTTATACGTGTTAAATAAATATATTAGTGTTTTTAGTATTTTTAAATATTACTGAGATTTAATGTAATTAATGAAATGTTTACAAAAAGTTGTTTATACATTGTAAGATCAATTTACCAAGGCTGATGCAATCTTTATTATATAGCTTTTGATAATTTAGCTTACTTAACAATTTTATGTACATCAATGTGTTGAAATTTTAATATCTGTAAGAAATTCTTTAATACAAGATATAAAATTATTTCTAAATAATTATCAAAATGAAGGATGACGATGAAGCAAACAAGAAAAATTCTGAACTATCAGGTAATCTAACATAAGAATTTACGGTGAATTTAATGAATTTTTTATAAATATTAATTGTGAAAAATTGCAGCTGTAATCGGAGCTCTTTTGGATTCGTTAAATGATAAAGATGAAACAGTACAGCAGTCAGCCATTGAATCCATTAGGAAAATATCTCAAAAGAAATCTGAAATTGTTATCCATGCTGCAGTTTACTTTTGGGAGTTACATCGAAAGGTGTTGTTTAAAAATTCAATAATACAACATTTTCTTTTGGTAAATCATTTTGAAATATAATTTATGAATCACAGATGTCAGAGTCCCATTTGATAGCTGTTTTAAAAATGATGACCGAGATCTGTCAAAATCATGTTACAACTTTGGACGATACTTTAGCAACTTCAGTTGCTGATTTAGCTTTAGCTGAGCTAGCAGGCCATGCTAGTGAGCAAGCTTCAGAGTTACTTGTTGCATTAAGTAAAACGCAATGTTCTCAAGCAGTTGGAGCATTGATAATTAAGTATGTTTCTGTATTTACAAAATTGTATTAATATATTTCATTAAAAGAAACTTATTTTAGATTTGAACCAAATGTCATACCTCATCAAGCAATAATTAAAACTCTAGGAATGATTGCTGGAAAAAATTCTTTGGGAATGTTACCATTTATAAAAGTTACCCTGAGTGTTTTGGTTCCCTTGCTGCCTGATATGAATGAAGAACAATTGAAATTAGCATCCACATTCAGTAAATTTATTTTTTACTCAATAATTACATATAAAGTATTATAATGTCAGAATAAAATGAAATTATAAAATTTCTAGCATTAGGAAAACTATCGGATGCTATAAATGATTGCCTTACAAATACTGAAGTGATAAGAAATACAGGTTTAAATAAAGACGTCTTTTTTGATGAACTATCGGCAGCTTATGAAGTTTTAACTCACACTTGGCTTCGTACCAGCCGTAATCTAACTTTAACGGAAAATATTTTAATATCATTAGCTTCTATGTTACCACTCTTACCAAAAAATTACAATGAAAAATTAATTGTCAAACTCACTCCAGTACTATTAAACCTTTGCAAGAAGCCTAATGTGAGATTGGCTGCATCTAGGTAATTTTTTTTTCTTAACATAAAATATTTTTCTTACATAAAATTAACAATATTTCATTAAAATTAATTATATTTTATTCGTAGAGTATTGTCACTGATACTGGATGCAGCTACTGTGGAGGTAAAAGAATTGCTAAGAACCCACTTGGAACAGATTCACCAGGTTTTGTCAGAAATAGTCAGTGTTGCTCCATTCGAAGCTACTCGAGACGCTTTATTAACTCACTACGAAGTTTTGCAATGTTTCCGATCTATAGTCGTTTTATACCCAGAAGAGGGATTGGATAGGATTTTGCAGCAATTAAAATCCCAAAATGCCAACCAACGTTCCCGAGCGTTGATTGTGCTGAGACATCTCATAAACACCTTACCAGCCGAAGTACGTAGCTATAAGATTTTAATTTGCAAATTATCATATTAATAATAATATTATTATATTGACGAATTAAAAATCCAAAAAAAAGACAAAAACTATTTTCATATTAGTTGCATAATAATGGATTTAAATCTCGTTTATTTAATATAATAAAATAAAATAAAAACGTAAAATATTCTTAGGACGACGCCGCTCTTCAAAGAATCGCTCTGAGTCTCCAGGATTCACTAAGCGATGGAAGTACCCGTCAAGTAGTCGGTGCAATCGTGGCTTTAGCTGCACGACCCACTTTTCCACTGTTACCCTCGCAACGGTCCGCTTTTATGAAATTCTTGGTAATTTTAATGAGATTATGGTAAAATTACGGTTTCTTGCGTTATAGTTATGTGTTCTACAAAATCTCAATTTTTTCAGGTACTACATTGTGGCTCGAAGTCAGACGAAGGAGAAGCTTGCGAGGAGGCTCTTCACCTTTTATCGAGTACAGTTGACGGGGCTGAAGCTTGGCTTTGGCCGTCTTTGATCAAGGCTTTACTAGATCCAACTTACGTCTCTTCGGTGATTTTTAAAATAAATCCTTACACTTACTCTCTAAATTCAGATCAATAAAATATTAGCTTCTTTCGGAAATTACCAACTTTTTTACGTATGAATAAGTACAATTTTTATGTATTTTGGTATTGAGGATTTATCACGTAAAAATAAGTAAAATTCTCTTATAAATCTCTTCTATAAATAAGAGAACACATTACGACAAATTACTTTGATAAGTAAGCAGATTTAGACAGTTACAAATATAATAATTTAGATAGATTGTTTTGTAGTAGCATAATGGTACTAGAGCATTTGTGTGGTATTCCGTAGGTTGAGGTACGAAACCTGGTGAAGTAAAGAATAAAAACGGTTTTCAAATTAGAATAATTTTCCTGTTTGAACAAGTGAATATTAAGTTATTGAATAATTTTACTTACACTACTGTTTTAATTTATTCAACAACTAAATATTCAGTTATTTAAAAACCCACTTTTACTTAAAAGATAAGAGAATATTTACTTATTTTTCGTCAGGGCAAATAAGTGCATAACTGCATCTATAAATTGAATTTATTATTATTAATTTATTACTTATTTGGAAAATGATTATTTTTCATATAGAAATAAGTTTTCACTTAATAGGGAACTTGCATGAAAAATTCCATTAAGTACGTCTGATAGAATATTGAAAATTAATCGACACATATATTTTTTTTTTCATTTCTTTTTGACGTTACCACGAAGTAGTATATCTATATCGTCCGATTTGTGATATCACACGAATTTTACGTAAGCACAATATCTTCGTTAATAATCATTATATTGAAAAAAAATACGTGTCTATTAATTTTCGCAATATTCTATTAAACGTAGTTAATGGAATTTTTCATGCAAATTCCCTATTTAGCAGTTTTTAAAAACTACAGTGTTTCACGACTTAAAACAAAAGTAATATACTTATTTCAAGTGAATATTCACTTATTCTACGTGGAGGACTTTTGACAATTCCAGCAAATAAATATCCCCATTGAATAACTGAATTTTCACTCATTTGAATTTAGAGTGCAAATATAACAAAAAAATTAAGTAATTAAAAACGTCAATGAAACCAAAATAATCTATTTCAGCCTTACATGCCCAGGAATGAACTTTATTTACAAAAATACATTTCGCTTTTTATAAAAAATTATAAAAATTTTAACCAAAATAATCTAATAAAAAAACATTTCCCATAGGTGTCCTCGATTCTGCGCGCCCTATCACCGCTGGCCGTAAAGATAATCCGCGACGAGGCAAACCTCGCCACGGAGAAGGACTTCCAGAGCATAAAGGTGCTGGGCCGTTGCTTGGAGCTCCTGGAGGAGGAGCGCAACCGCATCCCGGTGGTGGCGTTTCTGCGCTGCGCGGCGCCGCTGCTGGGCCACCAGCTCAAGCCCCAATGGGACGGGAAGCTGCTGGAGCTCGGCCGGTTCCTGGAGCAGAACGCCGAGGTGATGGGCGAGGCCGAGCGTACCCTCATCTGGGAGGAGCGCATGGTCGAGTTCCTCGAGGAGAGCGTGAACCTCGAGGGCGAGGCCTGGGGGCTGAAGCTCGCCGACGAGCTCCTCACCAGGAGCGTCACTCCAGGGCTCGCCATCTTCGTCGCTGCCCTCGCCAGCACCCCGGCCCACCTCACTCTGCTCATTGAGCTCGCTCGCACGCACAGTGTCAATGCTACTGGCCAGAGGTGCTCGCCTTTATTTTCGTGGAATACACTGAGAAAATATTATACGCGCTGTTAAATACTTCCAACAGAAGGAAGCTGTTAATTTAACAATTCCACTGTTAATCTAATAATTACACTGTTAATTTAATCGTTATGTTAATAGCATCACTTTTAATTTAATAGCATCACTGTTAGTTTAATAGCATCACTATTAATTTAATAGCATCACTGTTAATTTAATAGCATCACTGTTAATTTAACAGCATAGAGCCTTTTTTTGACAGAATCTTTTGTTATTTTAACGATACCTCCGTTCAATTCACGATGCCGCTGTCAAAATAACACCTTCTTCTGTTGGAAGTATTTAATTTTTTCTCAGTGTACATTTACTTTTAAAATGGGACTTTAAATGATCACGCGGAGCCAAGAATTATTTTCAACACTCTCATCACCCTGCGATGTGGACTGTTTTATTTACAGTCTCTTGCTGCGGATTATCGATGAGAGTG
>JAWWEN010000166.1:0-35985 GCA_035582955.1 Sycophila texana | reverse complement strand
GAGTGTCAACCAGCTCGCGGTCCTAATTCCATTACCCAGACCTGCGCTTCTATAAGCGTCTATATTCGTTGGCTATACGTCGTCGAGAAAAAGCGAGCGACCCTTAACCCTCTTCCTCGAGGGACAGGCACCCGCGAAGTTATGCACCTCCAGCGGGCTCCGTGCCCTCCGGGAAAAGGGGGAGAGTCTCCGTAAACGTAGACGCGAGAGCGAAAGAAATGCCACGGCGCGGAACGCGAAGGAAAGGAAGACACCGAAAGAGAGAGTAAAGGAGCGCGGGAGGTAAATTTTCGCGCGGAAGCAACTCACCGCTGCGCTTACTGATCTGCTGGCATCGGCGTGCGTGGTGCACGCCCGAAGGGTTCCTCGTAGAGTCGACAAGACACCTCGAGACGCACAGTATTCCTTGACGGATCCTCCCCGAGGAGAACGACTGCAGGGGCAGACGGCGCCTTTTTTCCGCTGCGTCCCGTCGACCACTGGTAGTGCTGCTGCCTGTCCCTCTTCAGGCCGACATGTGCACACGCCGCGCGCGCGCTTGAGTCAGAAAGAGCAAGAGAGAGAGAGCTGCTGAAACGCGGTCCTGCGCTGCTGCTGCTGCTGCTGCACAGGAGTCGTACGGCGCGGTGGTCCGACGCCGAAGTATATAGAAGACGCGCGAATATCGCACGCACGCGTACTGCTGCAGGACTGACGCGCACGCACACTGCACAACGAGCCCTCCGCTCGCGAGGGGTCGAGGAGAGGAGCTGTGCGCTCTGCGGCTGCTCCGGCGGAAACAAGGCTATAGGAACGCCGTAGGGACCCCAGTTACCATACTTTACCAGTATGCGCAGAGGCGGCAGAGGTATACGTACGCCAGATGCTCGCGCACGCGCAATTGACCTCGCGCGTATATGCTGCACCTTTGCCGAGAGAGAGACGAAGGCATGCGGCCTGTAGTCCTATAACAGAAGTACAGATCTGTACTTGTGTTATATAGCATATAAGTATGCTGATATGCACGCAGATAGGTATATAGCCAATAGGTTCGAACCTATTACCTATATACCTATCTGCGTGCGAGTGGCGCGCGGCTGTGGTGAGCGTGCAGTGCCCCTCCTGTGCGCGAATCCTTGCACTCTTGTTTTATTGGAGATTAGGTATTATTTTGCTTTGATGCGCGTAACACTCATTTTCTCGTCACGAGTAAACTTGCCAAGCGGGCCTCTTGCTTTTCTTCCCATCAATATTTTCGAACGCGTAGTCGCCTTGTATGCGTGCGAACGCTACGTTGCAGATAACCGTCGTTTTAACATATTTTTTTCCATTCCTTCGGGTTCCTTTACGGTGCGTACACCTCGATATTCGATAGAAAAAGAAGATAAGGTCTAATTTGAGAATGCTATTCTTATCTCCTTGTACTTTCAATATAGAGTGCTCTACGCGTGGATCATGATTTTTTTTTCACGTCTAACTGGCAATGTATCGCACCTATATAGTTGTACTATTTTCGCACATTTCGCTTGTATGATTTATAATGGAACGAACAACTGCGGCACTACTTTTTTAAGAAAAAGCTTTGAAAAATAAAATAATAAGCGATCAAATTGAATGAGTTTCCATAGGCGTAAAGCGCATTTTCTGTCTTTATCGCTCGGTTCGACGACCGGAGATAAACCTAAGTTGCCAAGAATTTTAGTGTAAGAGGGACTCTCTGATTGTCTTAGAGGCAAAAACGAGGACTTCTTCGCTGTTTTTCAAGCATTGTTTACGACGATTTTTTTTAAATTTATTGTTATCCTTTTTTCATTTTAAGTTTCATTTAAAGTTTCAGTACTTTATTCAACAGTGTACTTGTACGTGAAAAATTGTGTTACTTGAAGTATTATTAATGCGACTCATTGAAGCTTTCATTTAAGTGCGGCTTATAATGTATAGTTTACAATTTTATTTATAATCCTGTTAAGGAAATTCGGTGATTACCTCTTTCTCAAAATGCCTATTATACTGACTTATCTAATTAAGCCCGCCAAACGACTGCAAAAGTACATATTTTCGAACAGTTCATTCGATCCAGTCGACTAATATTTAAAAGCTAATTACGTCCATTAAGTTAATGAATTTCACACTTAAGAATTTCATTCACGAGTCTTCTATTTCATAGTAATATTTCATAATAGTTTGTTTAGTAATAGTTTTTTAAATTATGATTTTTGTTTTGGTTAAAAATGTTTGCGCTACAGTAAACTGACAATTTGTACAATATTAATAATAAAGTCCTGACGTGCGGTTAGTTGTATGCTTCCTCCCTCTCGAATGGCATAAGTTTCTTCACCGTCCCTCTATATACGTCTTATAGGTAAAACTGCACCAGGTGTAACTATATATAGGTATGCAGTCGATTGCAGATATAAGATCTATTCCAAAAAGCGTGCAATTTTGACGACAGATTTTGCATATACCCCTCGGCTTCAAACCAATTTAGCTATACCCTTTTTATTTATTTTTTCATTATTTTTTAAATTATTCAACGATCGATACTTAAAGTAAATGACTTAATAATGATTGAGGGGTTTTCCAGGAAAAACTGTGCCGATAATGTTATACTTTATCAGGCGTTAAGAATAATATTATAATGTCGAGTTTAGTTTGCTAAATATTTATATTGTTAAAAAAAAGTTCTATGTGTCTAAAATTGAGAAGTGTTTACGTTCATGAAAATCTATTCAAGCACATAGGAGAAAGCATAACTACTGCCTGCTTACGTAAATATTATGACCGATGCGATATCAGTGACTCATGAACGACTTTTTTCCGACAGAAAGAAGTCTATATATATTTACGTTTCGTTGAATATGCAAGTAAAATTTATTGCATTTTTTTTAAACAAACTTTGGAAATGTAGTAATTTGTAAAAATATATTGAATTTAGAAACAATTTTTTTGTGAAAAATATAAAATCCTAGTTTTTTTAATATAGACACTATGCTTGAATATATTTATGAATCTTTATACATTATTCGAATATACTGTTCTGTTGTTAAAGCAACCTTTTTATTTCTTTTAAATTAAATATACAGATTATAAAAGTTATGTGCTATTGTCATCTAATATAATATTTTATATTTTATTTTATTTTATTATTAAATGTGCATTAATAAGAGTTATGTATTAGAAATTTATTCTTGAAATTGTCAATATTTATAATATTTATTTAATAGACAGTAGAGATTGTTTTTATCTAAAAATTAAAAAAATTTCTGCCTCTTGTATTTATTTTCTAAAATAATAATTAAAAATTTTATCCTAGTAACAAAAAATATAATCAAATTGTTTGAAAAGCTATAAGAAACAATAAATTTTATGTTATGTCAAAATTTTATAGATTTTAAAAATATTGTTATCACAAATTTTTATTTAAGGATTTGCTTTTGAAATAAAAATTTCGAAACTTCATAACACTTATCTTAAGAAAGGTAATTTTTACTAAAGTAATGTAATAGTTACATTTTAAATAATTTTCTTATTTTTTATGTATATATATATATATATATATTGATATACTGATATATATTCTCGATTATATCAGTAGTTGGTATTTCAGGAAACTGCATCATAACTTTATTTAAAGTATGCGTAGATGGAGGTAAGTGTCGTGCAAAGCGAGCTACTGTTGCAAGTATTATAATTGCTGTATTTCCAGATAAGCTAGAAAAAGCAAATTTGTTTGGCGTTTCAGCTATCGAAATTCTGGATTTTAAGCTGCAGTACAATAATGGTAATAGAAATATATTTTTAGATTTGCAATAAAATGTAGATTATTTTTGGGATCAGTAATATCAGAGTAAATAATTGGAATTTAATAAAATATTTTTTGTGAAACTTGTACACGTTCAAACACAAAGGCCTTCCCTGCAAATAGTTCCAAGACATTTGGAGCACGGGCGACCGAGCTCGTAAACGGGCTGTCCGATAACGTTGCCGCTGGGTCCGTAATTGCAGACCAAAATTTCATCGTCGCTCCAGTCATAGTTCATGATTTGCCAGCCCTGACTGGTCCAGGTTGTAATCTCAATGGTGTCTGGGAAGACGACGATTGGAGCTGGCTTTTTATTTTCCTCGTTGCTGTTTTCCAACGATTCGCTCGACGATTCGTCTGTCGGCCATTCGTTCAATTCTACGGAATTCGAGTAATTAATTAGCTACAGCTAGTTATAGTATTAATATTAGTATATAATATAAATTACCTTTATCTGAAAATATATCGCTACTAAGAGGGCGCATATATTTGCCAGAGGCATAGAATGGCAAGTATTTCGAGCTGTTCGAATAAAACCAGTTGCGATTGGGCATTTTCTCCGCTAACTTCGGCATCGACGGATGACGTTCTTGGGAGTTCTATAAAAAGGTAATTTATTTCATAAAGTTGTTTAATTTCGTCTATGAAAATGTTTGATCTTACCGTAGGTATCGATAAATAATCAATAAAGTTATTGTTTATCGATCTGGGCTCTTTCTTTTCCTTTGTGAAGTTAATGTCTCGTTCGTTGGATGCATTTCCGAGTAAATGATCGGTAGAATTGATCGTGATCGCCTCTGCCAGAAGATGCTCCAGTGCGATGCTGCCGCGCGGTCGGTACGAGCCGCCGTAGCGTCGGCGACCGCAGCCCACGTAGCGAGTCTGCGCCCAAAGCAGTTGCGTGTAGTGCGCCGTATGCTGCTCGTAAGCATAGGCGCGCACCAGCTGCGGATGCATCTGTGCTACCTCGTTGTACCACATCCGCACCGCCCTGGCCCAGTTCGTCTCATGGATACCCGAACTCCAGTAGATGTTCTGGCCTACGGCGAAGCGAGCTGAAATCATTTATTTTCTTCATTTTAACACTTAAATCCTTTAAGTCCGCCCATTTCAGAATGTCATCTTCAACTTTTTACTAAATTCTTCATAAAGATTCGAGTCCAAGTCAATGCTTTTCTCAGAATTTTTTTTATTCATTAACAATTAATATTTGATTAATAATAAAAATTAATTCAGATCATTGAATCGGTGAAATATATAAGGACTTACGATCGTTTCGGCACTTGTCGTGCTGGAAGGTGCACTGATCAGCCCACCTTTGAGCTACCTCGGCCAGTTTCTCGTCCCAGATGAGGGACTGCATGTTGGCAGCCGTTGGCTGTGGCCCAGGTGCACCCCGCTTCTCGATGCCGCGTGCCACTGTTGACCGCAGCTCGTTGTGCACGAGTAGGATCCTCTCAATTTCATCCCTGGACAATCCACCGACGCTTCTTTTTCCGCATGTCCGGCCTGCTCCGCTCTACACGAAAATTTAAATACAATCAAATTAATATATCCATTTATTAGGCTGTAATAGAAAACAACATTGTCCTCTGCTTCACTATTTCTTTTCTTTATATAACAATTAAACTTACACCAAATCTGCACATGGTGTGATCACTGCTAATGGAGCAGTAATTCTGCGATTTAACTACAGCGAATAGACAAAGAAGTAAAAAAATCAGCATTTTGCCTCAGTCTGCACTGTTAAACTTTGAAAACTCGGCTTCTTATTTTCAGTGATGCTTCTTGACTCGGTGCAAAAGCGAGACTGAGGGTAGACGCGCGAAAGCTGACAGAACCAGGCGGTGATCTTTTCAGAAGATTTAGGGCTACCGAAAAGGAACATTTTTCTACCTGCTGGTCCATTCTCGTACACAATATGTTGCCCATTCGTGTTTAGGTACCTGAGAGTCCCTAATGTTCCGTGCGCTTAGAATCCGTTTCGTTAATGGCCCCCGCAGGTATATACAATTCTGTATTGGAAGCATTCTTTTACTTGCAGATGAAAATTTTCGGAAAATCAAGGCTCGCCAAAAATTATTTTCAGCTTGAAATATTGGTTTTAATATTAACTGTTTAAATTCATAAATGAATTCGAAAAACCTTGATCGACTTACACATCGTTCAATATTTATTGAAGGTCTTTGGTATCAGAGATGAATCTTTTTTGCTGAAATATAAGTCCGAAAAGTCGTGGATTGTCATATGTTTTATAAGTGCTCGAAGTTTGGGAAGTGTTAAATAGACTCCTTGAAACCTGAATATTTAAAAATGCTAAACACGTCATTAGCAGAGTTATACTGTCGGATTGTGATCATTTAGAATTCGCGTTGTTTCCGTATTTCGATTGTTCAAGTGAAAATTATATGGTTGGCACTTTTTAATTGGGCCCGTGGTTGATTCAAAGTTTTGGGTTCACGGAATAAAAGTTTACAACATTAATAGTCAATTCAAAACGACGAATATAGCAATAAAAAGCCACTGTAAAAAGTATGCTCAGGATAGTAAGTACATATATTTTTATTCAAAAAATTAGATGATAATTACAAAATACGAATTGATTGTTGATAGTACTCAATAATTGACTTATTAAACAATTATTTTTTATCGAATGCACAAATAACATTAGTAAATAACAAGAAACTTTTTAATTTATAAAAGAAATATATCGACATTGAAAGAACGCGATTCTATTGATCAAGCCTGCATGGAATGGCTGCTTCTTCGAGATCGTTCTCTCTCGTCGAGGTCGTAGACGGCGCTGAGCTTCCTCACGAGGCTCTTGGTGCGGTCGGTGATAAAGCTATCGACTTGACCCAATACATTGATCAACTGTATCATTTTCTCGAAGCTCCGGTTAATCCTTTCTGATTGTTGTACCTCTTGGTCCTTAGTAAGTGGCACGCCCATTATCGACCTGGTCTTGGAGGAGTCCTGGATCATCCGCGTCATCCTCTGCATCATGTCACGATCTTCCTTCGTGAATTTTTCTTCGCCGAGTGTAGACCCCTGGAGCCGACAAAAATTTCTTTTTACTTTTTTACTGTTTATCTAATCTTGCGCAGCGAGTGATTAGTTTGCTTGATTTTTTGACGTCTCTCTCTCTCTCTCTCTCTCTTTTGACTTTGGTTCAGAAATTCAATTTGTCATTGGTCGCGTTTCCAAAAATGATATTTAAAAATGATAATGTAAATTTTTTTAAATTGCTTTGTTAATTACTTAGGGATAAAATTATAGAATTTTGTGATATATGGAGGGGAATATTCGGAATATATTGGGCCTTCGGGTCATAGTGGGCCACCCTATTAAATATGTTGCATTTGGTGTGAAAAACATTTATTAACAAGTTTCATTTAAATTAAATATTTGTATTATTACATTGCAGTATTACTAATATAATTTTTTTATTCAGTAATACTGCAATGTAACAATGATAATCTAATTTGATTTTAATGAAACTTGTGAATAAATGTTTTTCACACCAAATGCAACATATTTAATGGGGTGGCCCGCTGTGCCTCAACTTCCACTATATCTTTCAGCGAATATTAATTTCGTCAAAGGAATTTCCACTAAGAACGGTAAAAAAAAAACACTAAAGGTCAAGAGAAGTAATTTATGTATAGTAGATAAATCCGTCGTGTTTACTTACTGATAAAAGAGTGACAATCAGAAAAGTGACGAGCACGGAAAACGCCATTCTGCTTAGTTTAAAATGTATTTGAGTTTGACGAGGCTCGGCAAGAAGAAACCCTCTTTCACATTGCAAAAGTTTAATTGTTACTTGGTTCTTATATAGCTGTAATTGCGCGCGGAATTTTGATTGTCATCAAAACAGTCAATTGAGAAAGAGCATGTCGCGTGCTACTTTTACCAGAGCCGAATTGTTACAATTAATTTTAAGAGATTATTTTTACGGAATCCCCGCTTTTCATCATTCCACCGGGTTTTGTACCCATACGCTTTTTAGGAAGAGAAACGCAGATTGAGTGCAGAAGCGTCTTGAAGAAATGGAATTTCTCTTAAAAGGAGGAAAATCTATAGTTAGTTATCGGATGCAAACAATTCGTTGCAGATCGAATCTTTGGAAATGAAAAAAAAAGAATGGCGCATTCGAGGATTCCGTGAGTGCGACATTGGGGAGTAAATCGGGTCAACCGTCGGATTGAGCAATAGAGGCGCAATTCACACGGTAAAAACGCTGACCTGGCCGGCGTTGGAGGCGTCGCTTTTCAAGTCGCTCGAGTCGGGCAATCCGCCGCTCGTTCCGGTGCATCTTCAGACACACGCGACGGAACTCGATTAGCTTTCGCACGTGGCGGCGCAGTTGGATCAGCTCCTCACCCCGGGCCTGCGAAAGCTTCAGAAGGAACTTTCTTATACTCGTTCTCTCGCATTCCTGCACACATAAAAGATATATGCTATCTTTTTTTACTCACACACATCACATTATAGTGCATTATTATAATCAATGTTTGAATTTTTAACTAGTTTATTCTATTTTCTTCGCTCTCTCATTCATTTGGTTACTCAGCATCGATATAAATCTAGTAACACGTAGTCGATGCTAATTTTAGTGTTCAATCGTTCGAAATTATTTAAATCATACAAGTTTGCACTATTGTTATTAAATTTTTAAATAGTTACTTAATACCAGTGTAATTTAATATAAATTCACAATGTGATGCAATTCATTTAGTATGTATTTGCATATGGCAGTCATGAGTAATTGAGAAAATTAAAATTTTTTTATTCCTAATCGGAACGGTCATTAATAAGTCAAATGTCAATTCAACGACATTAAAGCAATCATTATTATCGCGTAAATTTAGAAGAATAAAAGCAAGAAAATGATAGTTACTTTTATTTCAGAATTATTATAGAAGTTGACGGCAATCGTTGTTAATACTATAATTGCTAAACGTCTCATTTGACCTCGCTTATATTAATGATTTCATTGTTTTATTTATAAAAAAGACTAGCCAAACATGAAATAAACAAATGAACTAAAGTAAATGAGAAAAAGAGGAAAATTTTAAACTAAAATAAATGAGCAAACCTGATATCCAACTGGTCGATGGTACTTGAGGAAGTCGACAACGTCGGCGGCCCGCGTCTCTTTCCAAAGAAATCCGAGCGCAAATACGACCAAGATCGGCAGCAGTGCGCGGAAGCGCCTCATCGACCCGGAAGTTCGAGGTTGCGCCTTCGAATTCCTGTTCCACGGAGTCCGATCGTTCACCTCGTGTCTCCCGTCCATCCTCCCCCTCTCTTTTTTTACTTCTTTCTGTATTTCTCTCTTTACTGCTTTGTGCGTAAACGCACGCGGAAGGTACACAACTGAAGAATTTACTCGAGCGTCGCGGCGAGTCGTGCTTCAAGGCGGCAGGACCGCGGAAGAGCGGCTGCTGCTGTTTCTGTGCGCGGACTCTGCAGCCGCGAAGGCTGATCGGGATACGACGGTGTTTGCGCGCGAAATGTGACCGAAACCTCCTCGACCGATTTAGACGCGGGATCTGCTCGTCGAGATGAGGCGCCCGACCAAGGGAGTTGTCGGGATCTTCCTTTGTCACGTTTTCGTCTTACTCTGCCAGAGGGTGAGTGCTTGTGCTTTTTCCTCTTACTGGAAAGCCCAGTTCGCTTTTTTACTCTTTTTTTCTTCATTTTAATGTCATGGAGTTAGTTACATAAGAGCTATTTTATTTAATTAAAAGAATAGTCATAGTAATTTAAGTTCCTCTTGTTTCTACGCAATGGTAAATTCATTTATTTGTAAGCGAGTAAATGCGTTAATTTATTCGCTTTTTATTTTTAAAAATTATCAAGAACAATTTTTTTGAAATTATTATAGCTGTTATCGTTATAAGTGCTATTAAAAATTAAAGAAACCAAATAACACAAATTTTTTTAAATGGTCTATTTTAACTATAGCGCTTTTGAAAATGTTTTTTAAAAGAAATAAAGTTCTGCGAAAATATTCTCAAATGGTTCTGCTTCGAAGATCTTATGTCACTACTTAACGAAGTCTGTAATCACAAGATTTTAAGATTACACTAATTTTGTCAATTTCAAATTGAGTCAAACAAATTATTTTCAATTTTCTAATTCATTACTTCTAGGAACTAACGATTTATCCGTTACAAAGGTACAATCAATAAATTTATATTTGAATAATCCATCGGAGAAAATATTTCTAGTAATAGATTAGCAATTTAAATAATTAATTGAAATAAAAAATTATTTTCATGTCTAAAATGAGATGTCTAGAATAAGTAGTGAAAAAATCAGTTAAAGTCTTACGTAACAGGTAGTTATAGCCAATTAAAAAAAAAATGATGCCCTCCCGTTCAAAGTACTCCCTCCGATTTTGATTACGGTATGACTACTGTCACAAGGCTAAAAATATGACGCATGTGCTTGTACAGCAATGACACCTCCAGTATCACTGATTCGCAGGCCTCAGCAACGCCGTTGGAGACGCGCTGCATTCTCAAGTCAAAGTACGAGAAGTTGTGGCAGCCGGTAAACGATCTGGCGAACAGGATCATGACGATCATCTTTAAGGTCGCGACTTTTGCCTTCCAGTGGGTACCGGGCATGCAGGCGAGCTACTTGAAACCCGAATGCGCTGCGTCTGTCAATGCTCCGGCTGTAGGGACACCTGCAGTCATCCCCAACCACCACCAAAGATCCGCCATCGTCGCTAATCCTCCAATGAGTTACTGCTGCATTAATAACCACGTGCCTATGGAAAGGTCGTACTTCCAATACGACTATCACGACTGATCTTATATTCGCTTCTATGTTATTTATTCTTTTGTATTATGTCAATTGCTTTCTGTACTAGTTCTTATTAATAATAAATATTTTTATAATTACGTATCGCTGTTTAAACAAACAGCTACAGGTAGGTAAACCATAAGGGACATTTTTCGGAGGTGTACTTCCGCAGAATGAAGTTATTAAACTTTTATCACGAAAAAAGCACGTCATTGTTTTTAGAAAATGTTCTGCTTTGGAGATGTTTTGTTATTATTCAAATTTTTCAACAATCATGCCGTCCATTAAATATTTTCCAGTGATATGGTTTAACTGTATGTTTATTCAATTTGGAATAGATTTATGAGTACAGAATTCTTTATGCGAACCATGTGAATGCAAAATTTTGTGAACCTTAGGAGTAAAGTGGACCACTTTTTCTTCATTTTTTCTTCTATTGCATTTGAATCGAAAAGAGGAATATTAAGCTTCGCCTAAAATTCAGTGGTTGAAAGTTTTTTATATGCTGGTTAATTATTTGTTACTTGCGAAGTGAGTATTTACTGATTTGTTTAAGTGTCATACATGCATGTGAAAAAATACAATGTCGAATTGATTGGCGTAAAACGACAATGATTACGAAATACTTCCTCTTAGTTCGAAAAGTGGAGCAAGTGCGTCACATTTCGTGATTTCGTTTTATTGTGGTCATAAAGACGATAGTTGCAATTTTACACATAGGCCGGTCAAATTATACGTAACTACTACTCACACTTCGTTCTGCCATTTTTTCTACAATGTATAACTATTCATAATTAGACAATATCGTGCCTTTGTTCCGAACCGAGTCCGGAAGTAAGATATTTTCGTCCATCCGTTAATTTACGTGGTTGCACCTATTTTACACCGGAAAACTTAATTTTCAGTTAAAAGGATTCACGGAAGTGAAAAATAATTTACTTATATAAATATTTGAAATAATAAACAACTTTAGTGTTTCTATTAGTCTTGATTAATTTTGTTTACAAATAAAGGAAAATTTACGATAGTTATTGAAATCGAATATCACTTAAATGAATAGGATTGCAAAATTTATTTCCAAAAATAAGAAGAGTTATCTGTTGCCTTGAAATTCAATTATCATAAAAGTTCAACTGCGCACGCAGACTGTTTTTCCGATCATCTTCTAAAAAATGCCATCGAATGATCGAAATAATCTTCATCAATTTTATTCAATGTCAATTGAGCCTCAGCTAAAGTATAAGTAAAATTACAAGGGAAACTCAAGAAGAATAAGGCAGAAATTTATTAAAAAAAGAGTCGTTCTTTATTAATTAGTCTGTTAGTCATCGCTGATGCTTAAATAAAAAAGTAACAGTTATAAAATAACGGTCGATTATTCGGTAGCGGTTCGTCGTAAACTTATGGCTTGGCGGTGGCAGCCTGGCTGGCGGCGTTCTTCAGCTGATCGTTGAGGTTTTGCGTAGCCTCGACGGCGATGTCAACGGCTTTCTTCGTGAAGGAGGCAATTTCTTCTTTGACGCTGCCGGAGTTCTGCTTCACCGCGTCGGCGATGGTATTCGACTCCTTCACGAGAGCCTGGACTCCCTCGTCGAATTTCTTCTGGAGCTGCTCGGCAGATTCCTTGGCGTTCGGTACCTGGGCGTTGATGTCCTCGACAACCTTGTTCAGCTTGCCCTTCATGTCAGTCCACAGCTTCTCGAGCTCCGGGCTCTTGCTCTTTACCTGAAGGAAAAGTAGTATAGTAAGATTAATTTATTTTCTGTTTAAACGGATGTACGAGTTAATTTTTATTTGTTCAATCAATTGTTAGTTAAGAAATTTGAATTAAATCTAAAAGTTAAAGACCGCTAGTGAACAATAATAGATTTACGACCGACAAAGAAATTTACTATAATAACGTATGTAATTAGCAATGTTAAAAATTTCTCGGAACCTCGAATAAATCAGTCGCTCGTTATTAAAGTTAGTTTTTAATTAGAAATAAAGAAAATGAAAAAAAAAAGCGGACAGACTAGGGCAAAAAGTGCAATAGTTGTGCTTAAAGAGCCTCACCTCCTCGGACACGGAGCTAATGTAGCTTTGTACGTTGTTGACGAAGGTCGAGCTCTGGTTCTTGAGGGTGTTGACAACGGTCTCCTGGTCGGGAATGTTGAGCTGGTTCTTTATGTTGCTAGCCAGCTCGTTGATGTTCTTCTGGGCATTGCTGATGAGCTCGGAGAGGTTGAGCGCGCTGACGGCTTCCTTCTCGGCCTCCTTGGGCGCAGCGTAGGCGCACGCGAGCAGAGCGAAAAGCACGATCCACTTCATTCTGATTCTTTATCTCCTTTGCTTTCCCTTCGACTGGAATAGAACACTAGAGCGACGCGATGTCGATAGAAGCTAGGCTCGGACTGACGTGGAGCGCTGCTGGGGAGGCGGCATTTATAGGCGAGGCTTATCGCGCGTCGTCGGGGCAAAGTGCCGCTTATCGAGGGACGCTGCTCAGCATCTCGTCAGGGTGGGGGAGGCGGACGACGAATTATTCCTATTGCACATGTGTATCGCGTCTAAGGATGGGAGCATGTCTCTGTGTAAGAAAGAGAGAAAGCTTATTAATTAATTTTGTTTACCCTACACTCTGTGCTCATTTTGTTTTGATCGGGATGCTTCCTGATGATGTAACGTTAACCGTATTTACAGCATAGAGAGATTTTTGCTGCTGGTGCTGGGTTATGGAAATTTTTCAAGAAAATTCCTTAACATTTATTTGCAATAACCTCGACTTTCAGTTATTACTAAGTTTCAGGCAGATGTTGTTATATTTTATGGATATATTTAATTTCATGGCAGTATAGCTATTTTCTAGGTAATAATGATCTGGTAAAGTGGGCTTATAATGTACTACAAGGAAATAATGTGATTTCGCTGAAGTTCATCATAGCACTTGATTATAGGAATCCCAAAATTGTACCTTCCGAGTATAACGTCATACTTAACTACAGTAGCTCCTGTATTTCTATAAAGAACATTCAATTTTCGTTCTCTACCTTTGTAGCAAACTTCTGCTGATCAAAATGATTCTCTAAATTATTATTTATTAAAAACAGAATTTTTTATCAACTCAGAAGAATAACTTTTTTTTAAAAAATCATATCGTACATTGCGTTTAGTTACGTTGCGATTTAATTTAATTCCAGATTTCCGGTCACATCAAAATTGAAATCTGTTAAAGAACTTACTTTTCGTTAGGCGTAATATGACATCACGATGGTTTTGAAATTAAAAAAGTTGACATTTGGTTTATAATTTTATCAGAATTTCTATATAAAATAAGCTCGCACGTAATTACAGTTCTTCCAGGGAATGTTCAGTGACCCTTATCAATTTGTTTTATAATGCACATCCTAGCCTTGGGGCAGTAAACTGAACTAAACACGCACATTTATCAAGGATATTCCTAATTGCTTCTTTGATTCACCGTCGACTGAAATATTCATGCGCCTAATTCTATCTTTGCTTGGATTTATATTTAATACGATGTGATGTAATTTTTGAAGAGGTCAACAGAGGCCATCTCCTCGCCTAATTTATCGGTTTTGGACTCTTGAATCGTCTGTTCGGTTTATTCATTAACTCTTTTCAGCATACATAACACGAACGAGTTTTTCGATTCAAGATATTGATTACTGTTACATTTTACATTCAAATCAACTGCCACGAATGAAATATTGAAAAATTGTACAGCTTAATTCGTAATAATTATTAAGATTAATTTTTTACCGCTTAAAAGAAAGTATTAAACTAAAATGCTGTATTGAATGCAATGTTCGATAACAATCGCTGATGCACAAAGTGTTTTTTTCTTGAAAACAGATTTGTAAAAAGTTTGGTAAAAAGTGAAAATTTTTTGTACAAATGGATTGAAAATGTACAAATGTTACAGATAATTAAATAAATTATATTGTGAAAGAGTTACATAATCTAAACAAATTACGCATCCAAAATGATTTTAAACAAAATGATAAAAGTTCCCCCACCGAATCGAAAAGAACTTAGTATTTTTTTTAACGTTTGGAAAAATAAAATAAAAAAATCATTTTATCTGTTTAGAGCAAGCAAGTTTTTTTAAAATCAAGGTACAGTCCACCCGTCTAGACAGCTTTTTAAAAGGAAAATCTACTTTCTTCTTTGAAGTTCATTGTATAGATAAGAAACCATATCGACAAACATCCCCGACGAGTAGGTACTAACTTTTAAGTGCAATCTTGGATAGCTTCTTAAAAACTTTAGAATTGTACAATCTGTTATCTCGGTCAGTTTAGAGCCTTGACTTATGACTCTGTCTAATCTTACAGTTGGTCAGTCTTTTTTTATTCCTCTCAGTGTATTTTCTATTTCTCAGTTTTAACTCGACAAAAATTTAATATGTATTATAAATACCAAACTAAATCAATTTCAGCAATTCTCGAAGATTAATGAAATGTACAGTCAAAGTGTTTTTCTGGAAAGGTATAGCTTTTATTGAAATAGATTTACAAGATCGTGTGTTCCACTCGAGCATGACGCTTCGAAGGTATAAAAATATAAAAAAAGAGACAAGAGGCAAGTAACAAAGCTTGTCACTTGCACAATCGTCGTGCGCATTACAGAAAAATCTCGCAAGATCGGATTAAAAAATTTGACGCGTAAAAATTTATTTATGCTTGCGCCGAATCGTCAATGTAAAATTATCAAGGCGATAGAGAGGATAGAACGAGAGAGAGAGGAGGGAGATTGAAGCGAGATGAGAGTTCCGTTTTATGCGGCGGCTTTTTCGTCGGACTTGGGAATGATCTTTCCGGCTTCTTCGCTGATCTTCTTGCCGACACTGTCGACGAACTCCTGTCCCTTAGCGAGCCACTCTTCAAGTTTCGGCTTGGCGTCTTGGAAGGCCTTACTAATGCTGTCACCGGCGGACTTCAGAGCATCTCCAATCGATTCGGTTGATGTCTCTTGCGCTGGGTAGGCAGATGCCTGTTAACAAATCATAAGGGTCGTTAATTCCATTATCTATCATTAGAGGACGTATTTTATATTTATTTATTATCTTACATTGAATTAAGAAAAACCACTGTTTTTACATGATTTAAATTAAAAAATAATTTATATTTGAAAAATGTTTTTTAACCAATTTTGTAGTGTAACACCAGACATACGCTTTTTACGATTTCATAAAATGCTGAATCGTAAAAAAATTTAAGACAAAGCCAGAAGTTTAAAGTAGGCAACTTATGGAAATTTGATTAATACCGTTCAATGCTATAAAAACAAGTAAGTTAAGCGTAAACACATTTCTTGCTAACTATTATTTTAAATTTTATTTCTCTAATTTTACGGTTATTGATAGTTAAAAAGGATAAAAAGTTAAGAATTTTAATGAACCACTTAATATAACAAAACAATAAAAAATGTTTGAGTTATGATTTGTAAATCATTAATTTTTTTTCGCTGAAAGAGAATTTCATCTGTTGAGGAGACTTATGTAAGTAATAAATTCTGAAAAATTCGATAAAATGAGATACACTGCGGTATGTATATAACGCTGCCGTATATGTTTTTCTTTAGTTGCTACAATCATTAACGTGTCTAAAAAAAATTCCAAATCACGGAAGTCTCATTTGCATGTAATTCTACAGTGTACAGTTCACGAATATTTATGCAATAATAAAGAAACAAAGGATGAATTGAAACAAGCTATTATTTTTTTTTTTTTTTTTATATTAACTCTAATAAGAGTATATAGGGGGGTAAACTTAAAAAAAAAATATTTATAAATTAATTTTGTTATTCTATGGCTTACTATGTACAAAAATAAAAAAAAAAATTAATGCTACGATTGTATTACTACATAGAAAAATATGATGTATCAATAAACACTAAAGCATAATAATAATAGAAATAAAAATTAGCATTTAAATTTGAACAAATATTATATACCGCGAAAAGGCACGTAGAATAAAAATAAATAAGCGATTATTAAAGACTTAAATTAGCACATCCTTTGTGATTTATCATCAATTCTTGAGACTGGCAACTTTCATTCGTTTGTATACAACTGACACCGACAATTTTTGAATTGCAGTTCAAAAATAGCTTTATCATCAAAATGCAAGGCAAATTAAAATCATAATACCACATTGACGCGGGTGAGAAAAGACTAATAAGTCTAGTTTACTATTTAATTTATTACACATGGGATTATTTAATAAAAATCTTGTTTGTTGAAATTTTTTATAATTGTTTTTACTAATAAACATTCCTAACACTAATACATTGATTAAAAACTTATTTAAAAATTAGAGAAATAGACGAAATTATTAGCTATTTAAGAAGAATAAAATTCTTGTCATGAAAAAAGAATTTTGTCACATCGAACAATAAAATGAAAGGTCCATTGACGCCAATGATAATGGTGATAGAATGAACTCTGATCGCATCGTGTACCCACCTGCATGACGCAAACGAGGGCGACGATGAGGAGAGCGAAAATGAGGTAGCGGGCCATGATTACTGCTCCGGATGCTGTGATTCTCGTGGGAAGTTTAAGTTGCAGGAGTTGCGGCGTCTGCGCTAGATCGTGGCGAACTGAGGCGAGCCGAGAGCGAGGCGCACTTAGTCGTAGCGTATCAGCGATAAAGGGGAGATAGCGCCGTCGCCGCCCGCCCGCGGGGAGGTCGGAGGTCGTCGGCAAATCGCTCCGTCTCGCTCGCGCGGCCCGCTTCCGCCCCTTGCGACAAGTCTACACTAAGAGATACTCAATTCTACGACCGGACTTTGCCTTGCTAACATTTCCCGCTGCTCATCGGCTTTCCATTTTTTTTATTTTTTTCCCTTTTCGATTTTATTTTTCTTTCTGAAAACAATTTTTTAACACTTTTTCTCTTTCTCGAAATGAGCTGGGGTAGTGGAATTTCAATTTGCTTTCGTTTGTTGTAACAAGTATTTTGTTCAAGTTACATTAAAATTTAACGCATTTTAAGAATAAAAATCTTTTCTCACACTACATCACTTTATTAATATCATTTATTGGAAAAGAAAAGGAAAAAAATAATAATCCCTTTTCAAAATTAATTATTTTTTCTAAAAATTATATAAATGTCTTTTCGTAATACCTTTTACATAAAACCTATTTTAGCTTCACTTTATGTATCTGGCCGGTATATATAGGGTACGTTGTTTCATGAAGAAATGATCATTTAATTTGGATTATAATACTGTAAGTCTAACAGTCCCCTTACATATTTTTAATTTTTTACTTGTTTGTTAATTAGATTTTTATTCGTTTACCTGTAATAGTAGGAGAAATAATTATGAAGAGATGAAGCATTTAAACATAATTACTATTAAATTTGCTTATAATTTGACTATTATTATGAATTATTATGTGTTATTTGAAGGATTATAACGATCTTTTAAATGTTAAATTAAAATCTTTTTAGAATTTTTTTTATTAAAATCGTAAACTCATATCTCCAGAATTCTTTGAAATCATAGAAAAACAAAGTTAAACAGGAAATTATATCAATTTCTAGATAAGTAAAGATGTGAAACTACAACATACCTCTCGAGGTCTCGGAAAAATGTTTCATTTGATAGTTTCACTTTCATTTAAATTTAACCATATTAAAAAAACATTTCGCTTCTTTATTTTTTTCTTTAGGATAATAATAATTTATTATAATATATCAATGTTATAAAAAATTCAAAAAATTATTATCCTTAAGAAAAAAAGAAAACCACTTGAAAACAACACGTACCGCGCATACTCTCGTGTTGCGGAGTAGGATTTATAAACTCAGCGTTATACACTTCGTAATACAGCCATTCGAGAAGGCATTGTCTTGATGGTCCTATCTGCGGAAAAGATACTAGCACGGAAGCGGAGTAAATTTTTCGCGGCGCTCGTTTTTCTTCGGGCTATTATCCAACGATCATCCACGGCTTTCAAGGCGATTCTTTTTGTGTCTCGTAATGACCCGCAAGTCCAAGCGGAATGCGAGCGCGGAAAAGTGTTAATTACTACAATCACGAGTTTTTTTTCGTCAACAACCGGCAGCACGTCATTCAGTAAGTCCGTTCCGCAGATGCTCCAATGTTTACACTACACTAGAAACCTTTGACATCGTGACTCACTGTGATAGGCCATCGTGGCAGACTTAGTACTTATCTTGGTCAATTCGTAGCAGATTAACATATATTTAAGAGCAAAGTATTTGCTTTGATTAAATATTTTTTACTTCTTTTGTTTAATCTTTATACGATGAGCTTTTCAAAGTTCTATACGTAGAGTATTATGCATTTCAAATATATTATTTGAAGGTTTAACGTTATTATGGTAGAATAGTTACAAAAACTCAGTTTAAAAATAATTTTTTACGTATGGTAAGTAGGAGATTGAATTAAATTTTCGACGCAATAATAACTGAGTATATTTTCACAAACGCTCTTTGAATGTAATTATACCTTGTCGAATCCGGAAATTGCACATTTTGTGTGTACTCACGTGTTTAGAAGTTGCGGGAAAACATTGGAGGAATGAAATACGATTATTAAGCAGCAGAGATTTGTTTCATCATATACATTAGTTTATTATTTCTAGCAACTTTAATGAATGTAAATGTAAAAAAATCCAATGTAAATTTTATTTCAAATTATAAACATTTTCGAGAATAAAGTTTTTTTACAACGATACTGTACTTATTTTTTCATCAAGTTGCATTATTTTTAAACTAATACATGTCAACAGTATTTAATGAACTTTTTGTAAACATATACATGTGTACGAAAGTAAAGGTATAAAATTGAAAAAGATAATCTCGCGAACTCATTTGAAATCAATAATCTTACGTAATTTTGTCAAACTAAATTTACGCCAACTCCGAGAAATTAATAAAGACAGAAAAAATTCTACTTCTAACTCTTTCCACATTGCTAATCTTGAAGAATATATAAAAGAGACTAAAGCGTTACAATTTACAGTCGGAAATGATTTTTCGCGCTTTCAAACTAATTAACTGTTAGAAGCAAAGAAACAATTCCGTGTAAAAAAAATACTTCACTAGACGGTAGATTCTCAAATCACAAATGTTCAGAATTTAGTCGAGAAGAGGCGTCTCTTGTTAGCTGATCCCCTGGGGGCCTTAGCGTAGTCGATGGTGGTGAAGTTGATGGGGGCGTAGGGCTCATTCTGCCGTGCCCGCCTGGCCTCGATGCGTCTCAGTTCCGACTTGGAGGACGAATGGAACGTGTCCAGGACGCCGAGGACAAGCTCGATAATGGGCCGATGCTGATAGAGTCCGCTGCGCTGCCGGCGTACTGGGATTTCGATAGAGCCCGAATCCTCAGTCTCCGCTGACAGCGAGGCAATCGTCGAAACGCCAGAATCGCTTGCGCATTGACACGCCAGAAGCGCCAAAGACAGCAGAAATGTTTTATTGCACTGCATTCTGAACTTAGTTGACGCTTCAATGGAAATATGCCATTTAAGTTTTACTCATTTTTCATTTTTAGATAAAATATTTTTTATTTTCAAAACATACTGTTACCTGCGAATTTATTTTATATAAAAACGAGCCAAAAGATCGAATGCCTCCGGATTTGTGCACTGATTAGTTAATGACAACGAAATGATCGAACTCATCGAATGACCGGACGCGCAGTGATGCGCTTAACTCACTTGGTGTTCATTTCACTGTGGGCTAAAGTTCTCGGTAAGGAGGTAAAGTGATTTCAGCGCATTCCATTTCAAGTGGGTCGTCGTGGCGCTCTCTGATTTTTTCGTAAGAGTCGAGCATCTTGAAATACTGAGTTTAGTACTGTGTATTTTTTTCGATTTGTTTTGAACTACATTCACTTGTATGAACATATAATTACTTTAGGTTGATTGAATTTTGTAGCTTATGTCATAATTTTGGTAATCAGCGTTTTTTGCTCAAATTAGATAAAAAGTGTTAATTTAAAAATTTTTTTGTTTAAAGTCGCTTGGATTAGAATTAGATCACCTTTGTTTTTAATTTGAGTTTTTCAATTGTAATATAAATTTTACGATTAAGAAAATTTAAATTAGTAAGGGTTGGGGATTAAAAAGAGTAAATGAAAAAATTGTTATATTTACACTATATATTTTCCAGTAGATCATTTTTTTATAAAAATATTTATAAATAAATAAATAAATTATGTAAGATGGTATAAATAAGTCATAAGTATTATATAATAGTTGATAATCTAATGGACTATAAAATTATTTTGCATATGCCGAAGTAATGATTTAACATCGCTATCTTGGCATTCGTCTGATGAAATATTCCATGTGGTTGTTCCTTGCACTTGAGAACTTTGACCTTTAATTTTTTTCACCAACTCAAACTTGATAGGGCCTACATTATTCTCATTTTTGCCAACCAAAGTTACCTCAGGACTCAAACTGATACTTAAAATGTCACCGGGTAATACATCTTTCTGATTAACTAATGTATTAACTTTATCTCGCGGTAAAGTCAAGAAAATGGTATTCGAAGGTTCATTGCCTATAGGTCGATAAACACGTACATTTCGAGGACTATTTGAAGTCATTTTAAAATAAGATGCCGGATTGTAATGAGGATCTGCGTTTACAATCTTTAAATAAATGCCAGAAGGAGGAGGTACAATGAATGGTTTCATTGAAGTAGTTGTTGGTGTTGTTAATGACATCGTTGAAGGAACCTGCGAAAATTGAGTAGATTGTGAGCATTTTGATTCCATGGATGGAATGTGTTTCAAAGATTGTGTCGCAGAGTTAACTACTATGTCGGATAAAATTGATGATAGTCTTGAAAGGTTATCTGAGTTTTTTATTTGGTCTAGATTAGCATTGCTTTGTCTTAATTGCATTTGACTTATTATTGAATCAGCAATTGTAGTTGTTGCTCTATCAAGAGATTTAATTGAATCGGTAGTATCTTCGCATGCTGGTACCTGCTCTTGTTGTAAAAGTGTTGAAGGTACCATAGAAGATGCTTCATTGATTACTTCCAAAACAACAGTTGCAACATTTAGAAGTTGATCTATTGGTATCACTGTTTCTGATGAATCAGGATTTATTATCTGAGAAGCTCCATTTACTGCTGCTAATACAGTCGACGCTAGACCACTTAAATCTACATCAGATGAAGTAGGATTTATATTTTCTCCAGAATTCGATGATAAAAGAGTAGTCAATTCCCGCAAAGCTTTCGATACAATTGATGTTGTACGCGCATCACTGCCATCCGATTTACCAGATAATACAGAAACATTGGGATCTGCATTCGGTGAATTAGTCGATGTCATTGAATTCGAAGATATTTGACTAATAGCTTTGCGTAAAGAAACCTCTACTGACATTTTTGATTGTTGAGAAGTTTCCATTTCAAGGGGAGTCATATCATTAGTTGAAGATTGAAGTAACGAATTAAAATTAATTAGTGGTGTTTTCTCATTATTATCGTTACCATCATTATCATCATTATCATCATCGTCATTTTCTTCACATGAAATATCCTCTACACTGGATGGTTCTTTAGGTCTACTACTTTCACTTGGAGTATTATTAACAGGGTTCTCATTATGCATAAAAGATACATGAGATTCATCATCAGTAAGTGGCTGAGGTACAGACTTTAAATCACTTGCTTTTGGGGGTATTTCGATATTATCATCATCATCATCATCATCGCATGAAATGTCATCTTTATCTGATGTTTGTTTAGGTCCATTGTTTTCACTCAAAGTGTTGTGAGCAGTAGATGATAGCTGGGTGTTAATGTTTTGCAACTGACTATTAATCGATGACTGCAAAGGTTTTTCGGATTTATTATGTTGATTGGTGATTTGAAGAGACTTCTCGTTGTGCAAAGGAGATTCCGAGATTTCTGATGGATGTTTTGGAGACGCATGTTGTGTTAACGAAAATGAAATCTGATCTGCTTCGGTTGGTTTTCCAGGTATACTACTTTCAATTAGTGGCTGACGTACTGAAAGGTTTAAATTATTTTCTTTTGGGGATGTTTTAATATCATGATTATCATCATCATGATCATCATGACCATCATGATCATCATGACCATCATGATCATCATGACCATCATGATCATCATGACCATCATGACCATCATGACCATCATGATCATTATGACCATCATGATCATCATGACCATCATGATCATCATGACCATCATGATCATCATGACCATCATGATCATCACGACCATCATGATCATCACGACCATGATGATCATCACGACCATCATGATCATCACGATCATCATGATCATCACGATCATCATGATCATCATGATCATCACGATCATCATGATCATCACGATCATCATGATCGTGATCATGATCATGATCATCATCATCATCATCATCATCATCATTATCATCACCCTCATCATCATCATCTTCGTCTGAACTGTCATCTACATCCGATGGTTCTGTAGGTCTATTGTTTTCATTCAAAATGTTCTGAGTAGCATGCCCATTATGCACGAGAGATCCTGGAGAGTCTGCCGAGAATTGGATATTAATGTTTTGCGACGGATTATCAATCGATGGCAGAGTTTTCGAAAGTGAAACATCAATAGGCAAACGTTTTTCGGATTGACTTTGTTGACTAACAGAGGTTTGAAAAGATTTCTGATTGGGCAAAGAAGATTCCAAGATTTTTGATGGTTGATTTCGAGATGAGTGCTGTGTTACCGAAAATGAAATGTGATCTGCTTCCGATGGTTTTCCAGATCTACTACTGTCATTTGGAGTGTCTTGATCAATGTTTGTATAAGTACCAGGAGATTCTGAAGATAATTGCATGTTACGGGGAGGTATAGAGGTAGTTGATGGACGAGGTGACGAGTTTGAATCATCAGTTTTTAAGGGAGTTTCATTCTTCTCATCAGGTGAAATTTCTGGGTTGGATAATTCGTTAGATCTACTACTCTTACTCAGCGTACTCTGAGTTGGGTTCTCTGTTCGTACAGGAGATGTTGGAGATCCTTCAGATTGCATGTCATGGAAAGGCACATCTCTAGATGAAAAAAGATTATCGTTTGCTGGTTGAGATATTAAGCCATCTGCATTTAAAAATTTATTTGACTCACTGTGTACAGTGTGAGTCATTTGCACAGTTTTCTCATTGTTTAAAGAAGATGCTGACGTCGGTGCTAAATTTACATGAACATTTGTATCTTCCGGTGAAACAGAACTTGGATTTTCAATATCGTTACGCTGTGATGAGGATGTAAGATCGTGTTCGGTTATTTTACGCTGTTGAGAATTTTGTGTTATTGGAGCATGCTCCAATTTAGTTATTGAGTCATTAAGTCCGTTAGTAAGGCTGATTAATCTTTTTGAAGCTTCTTCGGCAATTTTACTAACGGTTTTACAAGTATCGAAACGATCGCTTTCATTTGTCAATTTTGCTGCGAGTAGTGAAGAGAGTTCTCTTAGGATCTTCGAGTTATTTTTGAGATCATTGTTAATATTTTTTATATTATCATTTGAATTTAATAAAGATGATAATCCATTAACAGTTTCTTCCAAATTCTGTAATGCAGTTTCTCCATCTGGTAATCCATTATCCATCAGAGTTGCTAATCTCATTACAGCTTCTCCAATAACGTCAGCAGGTTCTATGGGATCATTTTTATCTGTTGGATCGCTATTCACCGAAGAAAATTCAGATATTTTTTCTCCAATAGTTTCAGTAGTTTTCCCTAAATTTTCGAAACTCATAAGTGGTTCTGTTGAATGAGAATCTGATGAAACAGTCGGTAAAACTTTTCGAAGAGCATCTGCAGTTTCTTTTAAACTTTCTAAAGGTGATCTATCGTTTGGAGAATCAGAATTTGGAAAAGATGCACTTGATAATGTCTCTTCAACTACATTTCCCACATTATCGAAAGGTGATAATTGGTTTAACGAATTATGATTTAAAACATTTGAAAATTCAGTAATTACGCCTCCAACAGCCTGAACTGTATTTTCGACACTCATTAAAGGTTTATTCTCTTCTGGAGAGTTTTGATTGAATAAACTAGTCATTCCATTTAAAGATTCAGAAACAGTATTAGTACTCTCACCTGGAGTTTTTAATGACGATGTTTCATGCGGTGTATTCGGTTTAATTGAAAATCTATTAAATTCATCTCCCATTGTCCCTGCAATTTGTTCTAATTTTTTAAAAGTCGGATTACTTTTGGGTGTATTGGTTTTCATTAAAGTTGAAATCTCCGATAATGTATCTTTAGCAGCTGCTGTAGTTTGTTCTATCTTTTTTTGATTCAAATTAATGCTTGGTGAGTTATTTTTCTCTAAATTATCTGTCGATAATCCAAGAGTACTAAGTGGTGATTGATTATTTACTTCAGGTCTAAAAAAAGCTGAAACGCTACTTATTGAATTTTCAAATGATGGACGCGAAGACTCTAATGGAGATTTATTATTATTTTTATCTAAAATAGAAGTCGGAAATTGCAGTATATTGTTCATGAAATTTGATCCGATACCAATATTTTCATTTTGAGGATAAGCATTCACATCCCCTTGCATAAATTGACCTTGACATGGAGCAACAAAATTATTACAGCCATTTGGTTTTGGAAGATTAAAATAAGGATTTACATTACCATACGGTGTCATGACAGAAAAACTAGTTTGATAAGGAGCACTATTGTGAAATGGATAGTTAATATACGAAATTTGTCCGTCAGGTTTTGCACAAACCACTGGTACTGTAGAATAAGTAGAAGTCGTTGATCCAAAGGGTTCATCTATTAATGAACATGTAGGTGGTATTTGAGCATCCGTGTACGATGGAGCAAGCATTCCAAGAAATCCAGGTGTAGAACGTGCATTGCTGATTTTCGACATTTCTGAACATGGTATAAATTGTGATGTTCTCTTGGCAATACGTTTCGACATATAGTTATTTAATTTCTTTTCACTCATTGATGGATCGACGCCGTGTTTACATGTACCAATATTTTGTGGATTTGGCGAAGAGTAACTTGCAGAATGCTTACATCCAACATCGGGTGCACTTGCTGATGGTGTCGATACAAATTTGTTTGTTGGTATGAGGGCTGGTCCTGCAGAGCCACACTTCGATGTAATCGGTGACTTAGATAAAGAACTAGTTGGTTTTGGTTCAAATCCGTATACATTGGATGATGATGATACAGGTATCCGCATATTGTGATTCGTAGATGATTCCAATGGTTTGGATGCATAAATGGATAATGGTACAGTGGTATATCCAGGTAGTACAGTTAAATATGTTGAAGCTGTTGGTTGCAGGTTTTTGATCTGAAACGCAGGAGTAGAAGCATAAGAAGTTGGAGCTGTTGAATCAATAGAATTAGTTTTCTTTAGCGTGGATATATAAGGCGATTTTTTCTTTGCAGACTCATAAGTAGACGATGTTGGTGGCGTATTTTTATGAGCGTATGATATCAGTGGAGTTGGTATATACAAATTTGAAGGTATCGATGAGTACTTGGTTGATACTGGTTGCACTTCTGAGCACTTACGTCCTTTTGGGATGGCTCTGTTTATAGATGATGAAGATGGTATTGATTTATTGTTAGTATATGCTGACGGTATGCTTACATGTTTTGATATTGCTATTGACGGTACTTCTCCTGCAACAGTATATGTTGATGATGGTAGTGAATGAGGTACATCGTTTGATGTTGAAGAAGGTACCCCCACTCTTGACGGTGATTTTGTGTATTTGAGTTGGTATTTAGCATTACCCGATAGAGCAGTTGCAGATGTAGACGGTGAAATTACATAAGATGGTAGTGCTGCTGTAGCTCCATGAGTATGCGAAGTTGGTGATGAAAGTACATATGAAGTTATCGGTGCTACTTCAGCTCCGTAAATGTGCATTGTTGGCGGTGATAATGCATACGTAGTTACTGGTATTTGAGTAGATGTATAAATAGACGCTGTTGAAGGTGAGCTTACATACGCAGACGAAGGTGTAACAGGAGCTTCGTAACTAGGCGTTTTTGAAGTTGAGAGTACGTATGAAGATGGTTTTGCTGCAGCTCTGTCAGTAGACAGGATTGATGATACTGGCATATATTCGGGAAAATTTGACGATAATCTGGTATACTGAGGTGATGTCGATAGCATAGACGCATATGATGCAGGTGTATACGTAGAAGGAATTGATGATGATGAGGCGGTGGTAAATAAAGAGGTAAATGGCCCTGATGTATAAATAGGAGATAAAGAAGGACTTGGTACTTGTGATGTATATGAAGAAGATGAAGAAGGTCCTAATGGCTTTGATGCATATACAGAACTTATAGAAGATTCTGGCAGTATAGATCCATAAGGGGACCCAGAAGTGGATGTAGGTATTCCAGATGCTAATGACTCGTAAGTAAAATGTGAAAGAGAAGGCGTTTGATATGATTCTGGCACATTTACATGTCCAGGTGGATATTGAGAATGTTGCAGATGTGGAGAGTTATGTATCGGTAAATCAGTTCGGTCACACGGTTGGGAAATTGTAGTACTTAATTGAGTCAGTTCTTCCATTTTATTTTCCGGTGCATTTAATAAGTTATTGTTTCGTGATCTCGACTTCTTGTTCAATTTCTGTTGCTTCTTCTTTTTTTTACTTTTTCCTTCCTCTTCACTTTCATTATCAGAATCAGTTTCAAACTTTTGAAATAGGTCATAGATATTAGACAGAGATCCTTTAAGTTTGTCAAAGGAATGGGACATTTCCGAAGTTGGCACTGAAGATTCCAATATTTGTGGTATATGTGCAATATGTTCTGGATTTTCTATAAGGTTTTGAATAAGAGTAGGTGCATTTTGCAGTGCAGTTGGCAGTTCAGACGCTGTTGATTCTGGAGGGTCTACAGAAAAACTTTCTCGTAAATTGGTGTAAGTAGTTCTAACTTGACTAAGAAGATTTTGAAATTCAGTAGTAGCATCTGCAATACATTTGTGCATTTCTTCTCGATTCTCTGGACTAACAGACTCTGGTATTATCTGCTGAACAATGTCATTCACCGAATGCGGCGTGTGGCTGGTGCCGCTGGACGCTGATGTATAACATTGTGATTGTCTCTTTTTTTTAGCTGCATTTTCACCCATCTGTAAAATATTAGTTGGTGGATATCGCAAAAATGATTGGACAGATTCAGATAGATTGCTTGGAGTAAAACTTCGCGCTAGACTGTTCCAAAATTCATAAGTGTATAACGGAATCAATAATTGTGTAATATAATCCCTTATATTATTATTCCGGTCAGGCTCTGCTTGAAAAATTATAGGCTTATTATCTTCTTCGATCTGTTCAACTGTCTCTGGGAGATCATCAAGAATTTGTATATCTACATTAGTATTAGGCAACTCCTCGTTAGAATCGTCAACAATCGAAGAAGTATCACGAGTTTTTCTTGTTTTTGTGTTTAAATTTTTCAGTAAAATGCTTACTTGTTTTTTTATGGGATGATAATTCTTATTAATGTGTTGCTCCTCTGATGTAGAATGTTGTAAGTCAAAAACGACACCACCATTTTCTAAACTTAATGAACTGGCACCTCTTTCTATTTGACGATCATTGTTTTTAAAATAAGTGATTTGTGTATTATCTGAATGTGCGCGACAAAGGAGCAATGTTGAGGATATAAAAACTAGCCCGATAAACGGGGCTACGGATGAGTACAAAAAACTCATCGTCGCGTTAACTTATGACCTGCAAAAAAATTTTCTTTCTTTATATACCCAATGTTCTTTTTGATAGAAAGCAGATATGTCACGCGCAGCGTGCATTCAGTTGACAACATCGATAGGTGATTATTCAGAGATTAACATATAAACTGATTTTAAGTTTGATTAGCATTTCCTGTTTAATATCATATCTCAGTTTTTCCTGATGAATTTATCATCTTTTAAACACAGATTTACTCAAATTTTTACCAAGCTAAAATATATTCAGTAGATTACTTTAACGTATTGTATAGTAGTATTGTAGGCTATTTAGTAAAAATTAAATGTGTATATAACTAATAAGTCGGCAATTGTGGAATAAAAATGAAAATACACCACGGGCGATTAAAATTTTGTGTTAAGGGGATCCAACACCTTTAAATGTGGCTCCACATAATTACCTAAAAATGAATGAAAATTAATTATTAAAAATGTTTTAAAATTATATAATTAAATTACATTAAATTTGCAATAAAATTATTAAAAAAAATTACAAACCCATCGTATCTGTAGATAAAGATTGAAATAGACATCTATGGATACGATGGGTTTGTAATTTTTTCATAATTTTATTGTAAATTTAATGTAATTTAACTATATAATTTTAAAACATTTTTAATAATTCATTTTATTCATTTTTACGTAATTATGTAGAGCCATATTTAAAGGAATACTTTATGAATGAAACAAAAATTGGAAAATTCTTTATTCGACAATATTTTAAAAACAAATTTTGAAATTTATAATTTGTTATTTAATAATTTTTGTAAAAATGTAAAACATTCATTTCAATTATATGATATTTGTGAGTTTGAATTAATTTCACTGAAAATATAACTGCATTAAAATTAATAATTACAACTTTCGCTTGCAATTTCTCTAATTTCTCTAATTATAAAAGGGAGCAAGCAAATAAACTCGAATTGAAGACCATTGTTACTCTTGACATGATAGGGTTTAGTAGAAAAATAAGTAAACAGTTTCATTGTGCAAATTCAGCGGAAAAACCAAAGCCTTCTGCGCGCGTAGCGCGCTTCTTATATACTGCACTAGTGTAATAAAAATAACCTAATAAATATTTAACCTAAACAAACTAATAGGAACGTTCAATTTTCTTATGAGAGAAATCAAGAACTTTAACACAGTTTTGTTTTTCATAAACATTTTGTTTTACCTTTAAGTATTTATGTTTATTACCTGAAACTGAACGCAAAAAAATTTGCCTAAGAGGATTTATCATCTCTGAATCACCCGTTTGTATGAAAATTTGAAACTGGTTTTTTAGTCATGAATAATAAAAGAAACCATTCATATTTAAATTCCGTGATCTTTTGTTCAAGACACAATTAAAAATATTAGTCAACTAAAAATATTGCTCAGATAGGCAATGCTAAAAATAACCTAAATAGAGGTATACATATGGAATTTTAGCAATAAATACTAATCTGCTGAAATCGGTGACCCAGTGGTGAATTGTGTATTGATTGAATATAAATAATCTAAAGTAAATTAATGAATGTGAGTCGGATCTAAAAACATTTATATTAAAGTCCCAATTTCTCACGTATTAAAAGCTCCTTTTTAATAATACAAGATTGCTACTTTCTTTTATAATTTATTGAAAATTTAATTAATTATTTAATATTTTATAGTTTAATAAATAATGAAAAAGTAATACATGTATACATATATTCTTAAGGAGGAAACTCCTGTAAATGAGGTGTTTTAAAATAATTTTTTATAAAAAATTGAAAGTTCGAATTTATTGAGATTTGTAAAGTCACATGATGTAAATATAAGTCTTAATGTATATGAAAAAAATTTTTAGTAAGCAAAAAAAGGCAGCGCCAAAGTTTACTGAAGGCATAGGTCCTTGTAATTATCTAAAACTGTTACCTGAAGTACAGGTCCTTGTGATTATCTGAAATGAACGAACCAAATTTTTTCTTATTAAAATATGCTACTCCGCTTTGCATGAACCTAAACTCTTGCACGGCGCAAATTGGAGGAGTCAAATTCCGTAAGCTGTAGCGCCATCATTTTGTTTATTCTTTTCGTTAACAACAAATTTTTTCGTATACAATAGGACTTATTTAACACGTAATTTATAAAGTTTCAATAAATTCTTTCAAATTTTTATAAATTAAAAATTATTCAAAAAACACCTTATTTACAGGAGTTTCCCCCCGTTGTACTTAATTTTGCATCTATTCATTTTAATTTACCTTTCTGTGATATCACAGAAAGGTCAAGCTCAAGAGCAATACTTGTTACTGTAATTTTAAAATGGCTGTGATTTTCCTACCTTGTACTTTATCAAATATTTTTAATTCTAACTATATTATTAAAAAAAATAGGAGGTTCTAATCCAATATCAAAGTATATAGAGGCGCGCGGTGCGGCTTCGTAGGCAAGTCGTTCCGTCGAACTTAAACTTGCCTCGAGGCGCTACCGCGCCTCCTGATTTATATGGCAAATAATATACGATACAATGATTTGTTATTTGAAATTTGTAAAATTTGTAAATACTACAGTAATTTACAATAACCGGATATTCTATTCTATTCTGTTCTATTCTACTCTATATTCCTTTAATACAATGACATTATCAAATAAATAAAACAAAATAGCATGGAGTGGAAATTAAGTAAATATCTGCGTTTCAAACAATAAAAATCAAATATTCGAGGTTTCGAGGTAGAAATAAATTATACAAACATGAATTATGAAAAAAATATTTTTTTTATTAAAGTTTTTTTAGTAAATAATAATAATATATTATTGTTTACTATACGTATGCAATATAATTTACATGATAAAAAGGACAAATGTAAAAATGTTATCATCAAGAATATAAAAGGACAGATTGACTCATGTCATAACAATGTAAAAATTGTTTAATACTTTGGTTGGCAGTTGCACTCTGTATGTTGAGCCTCGTGATATTTGCAAGGTACGATGACTTTATCCACTTGGGAGTTCAATTTAACCGTGCGCCTTAAAAATGGCAAAGTGTATTTCGGTGGTGGGTAAGATGGGACAAAGTAATAGGGCGCATAATAAGGAGCAGAGGGGGCGGAGGCAGAATGTGACGGTCCATAAGAAAAGCCGTAGAAATATGACGGTGGTGCAGCTGGAGTCGGGTAAGAGGGCATATAAGAAGGAGAGCCGTACGATGGACTTGAACCGTAAGATGAGCTGCTCTGCGATGGGGATGGTCCATATATTGGAGCAGGAGACGAGTGAACTGGGGCGGGGGCGGGATCGGGAGCTGCGTATGTGGTAACCGAAGATGTTCTATGTGTTGGCGCAGGAGATGAGTAAACCGGGCCGGGGGCGGGAGCGGGAGCTGAGTATAATGAGGCTATTCCCGGAGATGGTTCAGACGTTGGAACAGGAGGTGGGTAAACCGTGGCGATGACGGGAGCGGGAGGTGGGTGTGAGGGCATCGGAGATGGTCCATATGTTCGAGCAGGAGCCGGGTAAACCGGGGCGGGGGCGGGAGCTGGAGCTGCGTATGAGGACGCCGGAGATGATACATATGTTGGTGCAGGAGACGGGTAAATAGGGGTGGGGGCGGGAGCGGGAGCGGGAACTGCGTATGAGGTCATCGGAGGTGGTCCATATGTTGGAGCAGGAGATGAGTAAACCGGGCCGGGGGCGGGAGCGGGAGCTGAGTATAATGAGGCTATTCCCGGAGATGGTTCAGACGTTGGAACAGGAGGTGGGTAAACCGTGGCGATGACGGGAGCGGGAGGTGGGTGTGAGGGCATCGGAGATGGTCCATATGTTCGAGCAGGAGCCGGGTAAACCGGGGCGGGGGCGGGAGCTGGAGCTGCGTATGAGGACGCCGGAGATGATACATATGTTGGTGCAGGAGACGGGTAAATAGGGGTGGGGGCGGGAGCGGGAGCGGGAGGTGCGTAGGAGATAACCGAAGATGGTCCATGTGTTTGAGCAGGAGCTGGAGCTGCGTATGAGGACGCCGGAGATGATACATATGTTGGAGCTGATGAGTAAACCGGAGCGGGGTCGGGAGCTGGAGCTGCGTGTGAGGGCGCCGGAGATGATACATATGTTGGAGCTGATGAGTAAACCGGAGCGGGGGCGGGAGCTGGAGCTGCGTGTGAGGGCGCCGGAGATGATACATATGTTGGAGCATGAGATGAGTAAACCGGGGCGGGAGTTGGAGCTGCGTGTGAGGGCGCCGGAGATGGTCCATATATTGGAGCAGGAGATGAGTAAACCGGGCTTGGTCTCGGAGCGGGAGCTGCGTATAAGGATGCCGGAGATGATACATATATTGGAGCTGGAGATGAGTAAACCGGAGTGGAGGCGAGAGCTGGAGCTGCGTATGGAGGAGCTGGCCCTGGACTTGGGGCCGAGTACACAGGTGTTGAAGGTGGTGAAGGGTACGTGGATACTACTAGAACAGGTGCAGGGTATGAAGGCGCAGCAGCTGGTACTGGAGCAGGGTACGTATAGTACGTTTTTTTAGTTGGTATCTAGAACATAAAGAAATTCGGTATTATTATGTAAAATCAATTTCCGCTTTTTTCTCTTACATTGTTTTTAATTTTGGTTATAGATCCTACCTCAATTCTGTAAGTTTCTATTTCCTCCTCGCAGGAAGGCGCAGAGTAGGTACCACCATAGCTGTGACTTTCACCAGTTTTGGCAATATAGGTCAGTGCCAAAGCGAGGCACACACCTCGTAAAAAGAACGACATGTTTGATGTCAAGGTGTGGATCCTCTGTGTACTCCAGTGATGTGCGCAGCTTTTTTATATACACTTTTTTCCCTACCATTTTTCCGATAATGCCCCGTGCGTATGTAATCATCCGGTTAAAATCAAGCAGTGGTCACGATGCAGCGGCGATATAAGAGAAATAAAGAGGGAGAAAGACAGGTACCGAGCGGGAGCACTTTATTTCCTGTTTATGATTTTTCTTCCTTCTTTCACGCCTCGAGCGTTGCTTGTTTAAGTCGATTTTTCATGTGTTTTTATTTTCAATTTAACATGATGCCATCCCCAGTGCTGGCATATTTAACGGAGAATATCAACGGATTAAAGTGTATTCAATCTCTTATTTCATTCATATACCACCTTAAACAGAAGGACAATTGGAAGTATTTGAATAAAAATAAAACGAATGACGATCGGTTGTTCTCTCATCCGATCGCATTTCATTGAATCGTTCTTATCCCTATAAAAATAATAGATCAATATTATACTTTTAAAATAGATTTTAAAATATTGTACACGTCTTGTAGTAGTACCTACAATTCCTCTAAATGAAGAAATGCACTAATATAAATGATCTAATACACTAATGTAAATGATAACAAGTAGGCGATTAAAGAATTTGTAACATCCGGGTTCAGTGCAAACCATCTTTTCGGAATATACAACAATCCGCATCCGTTTACTTGGAATTTCGACAGGAGCGAAGTTGGCAGACTTCCTACCCCTCCCCTCGCTCTCATATATTATATTATTCTATATAAGCAGGACATACCCCAACTTCCGGGCTTCAATAATTGACTTACATTTTCTCGCCTTTTCCACCACAGTGAAAAGTATTCACAAAAAAATTAATACCTTTTTTCACTTGTACTTTTTAAATAATAATGTTCTTTTTCTCATATTTACAGTGTTTAATCAACAACGCAGGTAAATAAAAGATATTTTTATAATTCTGTATCTGTAAAAACATCGGTTGATATTCTGAATTTAAATAAAACAAATCCTTATAGAAACGTACCGTCATTGCGACAATAGTAGATTTTTACTTCATTTAAAAAAGAGAAGATGTTTATGAATGCTATTAAAATTAAATGCGCTATCGATATATTGGCTAATTTCTGATTCATAAAATAAAATATTTCATGGAGCTTAATACATTAGTATTCATTATTTAAATAATTTTATATTTCTTAAAGAACGTAGGCCTGACTCATTCAACTTTATTATTAATATTATTGGTTCGTGCAATTAAAATATTATTAATTATTTTATTCATTGAAAATACTTTGTTGTCAAGTTTCGTTCCGAGAGTTTGTTAATTATACTTAAGCTTTAAAGTCGATCCAAATATCTTAAAATTTAATTTAAAATTTAAATGAAATAAAAAATTTGACTAATAATATAAAGGCTAACATTTCCATATGTGAAATAAATTAAATTATAATATACTATTTTCAATTTTATTTGTTCAGTCTTATTAGAAAGTCATAATTAACGATATTGTATTTCTTAAAAATTTAAATTTAAGCAATTTGTAGGAGTGTAATTGCAGTGTGGTCAAAAGAGAATAGTTATTGAAATGCAGCTTATACTCTGAATGCACTGAGTCAAATGTTGCAGCAGGAGGAGCGTAAAAGGCAAACAAGCAGACATCGCGAAGTTCGCTTGCACCAGTAGCTGCAGTCGGGTGTTTTGACCCCGTTTTTTGCCGCATTGATTCAATCAGACTGAACGAAGTGCTGATGAATGAATTTTATGAAGACAGTTTCTGACCCATTCATCCATTTTTCTTTTCAGACACCTGGGCGAAATAGCAGGAATGGTTTTTCGTAGTCTTTTTAATTATACTACTTTGTATCTTCAAAAATTTTATAGAATTGCTTATTTTAAATAGCGATAGAGTTTGAATCTTCGAAGCGTAAATTACTTCGAACAACATTTTAAATTAATCAGAGACATTCTAGAGATAATGAAGTCAAAAGTTTTGAAAATAATTTAAGTTCGACAAAGATAAAAAGAAAACAAATAAAAATATTGAATTTGAAACATTTAACGTGTCCAATTCTTAAATTGTATCTATTCAAAGATCTTTTTAATTTATCAATTAATTTAGAAAAGTAGCAAAGGATACACTAATAAACGTTAGTTATATAATCTGGATTTAAATTCAAATGAACAAAAAAAGAAGACAAATAACAACAAAATCACTAAATATAATTATATACACACAAAAAATATAATTAATGATAAATATAATCGATATAACCAAGATATAGACTTGATAGAAAATAAAAACAACTTTTTTTTAAGTGAACATTTTTTCAAATAAAATAGCAAATTACATTATTTTACAACATTTATATATTTGACTATTTAAGCTTTTTAAAAAGTAGTAGAAATTTGTTATCAATTTGAGCTGAGTTTTTCGAATGAGGAAGCGAAGCGTAATTAAGTAAAACATAATAAATCTTTATTATTTATAGTATTTAAAAATAAATCAATCAAATGTTAATTAAAATAAATTAACAGTTATTATTGATAAATTTTTAAATGTTTTAAATTCTTGAAAATGTACATGTTGGTAAGTCAAAACATATAATGTAAAGTATACGTATGAGTATCAGTCGGAAAGTGCATTCACCGATAGTTGGGCTGAGCAGAAGGAAGATACGTTGTAGCTTGTTTTAATAGAAGTAGGAAACAAATTAAAATTAAAATGGTACATTAACCCTTTCAGACCTGAATTTTTTTCTTGCAAGAAAAGAAAAAATTCTGAATAAAATTCTTTCTCATAGAGAAAGCCTTGTGTCGCCAAAATTTTTCGATCTTCAGATTTTGACGTAAAAGTACTTATTTAGG